>CABHPQ010175735.1:0-34636 GCA_902168405.1 Peromyscus aztecus
GTGACATGTAACATGACCCTGCCCGGTGGAGTACTGTGGATCTGGGCTAGAAGAGGATGGGATTGGTACAGAGTAGCTGGCTGGCTTTCTAACACACAGCTGGGAAGAGGAAGCCAAGATGAGGTTTGTGTGGCATTTAGCTGACAGTCATTTCTTAATTCAGAAAAGTCTGGGATTCCCAGGAGTTTCTGGACACTGTTTGTCTGTTTTCCATATTACAATTACCTGCCATTATAGCTACTTCAATAGGAAGTTGGGAGAAGTCACCCCAGGAATTTATTCAGGTGATGATTGTTAAATCCAGAAGAGATCAAGGTGGTAGTGGTGCACACCTTTAATCCCAGCACTGAAGAACAGAGGCAGGGGGATCTCTGTGAGTTTGAGGTCAGCCTGGTCTACAGAGCCAGTTCCAGGATAGCCAGGGCTACACAGAGGAACCCTGTCTCGAAAAACAATGACAAAAATCCAGAAGAGATGTTCCTTTAAGCTTCTTCCGGTAAGGTGAAGTGAACCTTTTGTTTTTATTGGACCAGCTTGCTGTTTTTTCATCATACTTTTTTTTTCCCTTTAGAGACAGGTCTCCCTAGCTGTGGCTGGTCTGGAACTCCCTATGTAGACCCGGCTGGTGTCAATCTCTTAGAGATCCTCCTGCCTCTGCTTCCTGAGTGCTGGCACCACACCTGGCTCTATCATATTGATAAAATCGCTCACTTGGACTTTGAGGTTGTATTTTCATCTTGTTAAAATAAAAGAACTCATTGTTCAGATAGGGAAATGGAATCTTTCGAGGTCTCATGGTTGGCGTTCGATAAAACTGAGATTTCGATCACATTCCACCTCTTTTTATTACAGGCTGGCCTCTGCCTCCTGAGTGCTGGGATTAAAGGCATGCGCCACCACCGCCCGGCTCCTGCCCCGTGTTCTAAGAGCTGTCATATTGTAACTTAATTATATCCGCAGGTGACGTGTTCTTCATTTGGAGATGGCGGTCCCCGAGTTTCCCGTGAGTGCCCTCATGTTTGCGTTGCTCATTTGTTCCGTGGCTAGTTACCCCAACGGAAAAGTCACAATGTCCTGTGGGGGGATGACCCCCCAGCATGGCCACAGCCCACAGTCTGAGCCTGTTCACCAAGTCACAGTGAGTCAGATGAAGTTCAAACCCGGAGACCAGATTCAAGGTACTAGTGCTGGGTATAATGATTTGCATTATTTTATATTGTTTTACTTCTCCGCACTTTAAAAAGTAGTTCAATCTCTTATGGGTCCCTGATTCCTTTGGCAAAATGTAGGCTGAGTGTTAAGGTTTATCTATAGCCAGGTGTGGTGGTATGTGCCTTAATCCCGGCACTCTGGAGGCTGAGGAAGAATCAGGGTTTGAGGCAGTTGGACTATATAGCAAGACTCTGTCTTAGAAAAACAAAACAAAAAGTATGTCTGTCATAGCATATGAAATTCCTGTATTTTGCAATTATAGAAATACATAATGTTAAAAGGAGTTTTTTTTTTTTTTTGTGTTTTGGTTTTGAGACAGGGTTTTTCCTTGTAACTGCCCTGGCTGTCCTGGAACTTGCTTTGACTTCACAGGTCCACCTACCCCTGCCTCCTGAGTGCTGGGATTAAAGCCGAGCACCCTCACTGCCCAGCTTGTTAATAGGAGTTCTTAACAAAAAGGATGCATGAAGAAATAAATGTGGAATATCCTGTGTGCTTTAGATATCTCTTAGAATTTTACTCTGCACAGTAGAGTACTAATGATAGTCAGATTTGTAATGAAAAACATGTTCTTTTTGCCTAGAATTTTCTAAATTAATTTTTCCCAAAGACTATTACCCAGTCATTATCCATGCTTTACCCTCTTGTGGAACTGCTATTAATATCTCATGATGCTAGGCCTAAAGACACAGGGTATACTCCTAGACACTCAGTAGGCTGAGACAAGATGATTGCAAGTTCAAGGTCAGCCTGTGCTACAGAACGAATTCAAGGCTAGCCTGGGTTACTTACTGAAACTCTGTTTTCAAATAAAAACTAAAAGAGGATTGAGGATGTAGTTCTATGATGGAATGGTTGCCTAGAATGTGCAAGGTCCTGGGTTCAATACCTAGTGCTGCAAGAGTAAACAACCAGTCTACCCAAAACAAAACAAAACAAACAAAAAAAAACAAGCCTCCCAAAACATGGCATTTGTGCTCTATGGGACATAATTTAGACATTCTTCTGCAGCATGATTTCCGTCCTGTGTGTTTTGCAGAGATCACCCGATTCTAACTAAATGAGCTTCTTCTAAATGCTTTTTCTTAGCATATTATTAAATCTTTTATCTTAACCTCTCTTTTTTATCTGTTGCTCAGTTACTGTGTCGGGGCCGCCATTTCGAGGCTTTCTCTTAGAAGCTCGTGATGCCGAGGATTTGAGTGGTCCTCCTCTTGGCTCCTTCACGCTGATTGACAGTGAAGTGTCGCAGCTTCTGACTTGTGAAGATGTACAGGTTTGTGAGTGGTTTGAAGTTGGTTTCTATTGGTTCCTTTGGGCTGTTTTTAACTTGAGGGTGGTGACTAGCTCAACGATGGCATCACCATGTGTAGCAGGCATTTGGACAGATTTACAGTTATCAAACCTGACCACTGGTTTACCTAGCAGCATCTAGGAATGTGAGGGTAATAGCTTGATGCGTTTATACTTGGTGGTGGTTATATTACATTGGCAAATATTGACTACAATGTAGGACAATTACATGCCCTTAATCCCTCGGGAGACAGGGGCAGGGGGATCTAGCAGTTTGAGGCCAGCCTGGTCTACATAGTGAAACCCTGTCATCTCAAACAAACAAACCAAACAAACAAAAATTTAAAGACAATTGTGTGTGTGTGTGTGTGTGTGTGTGTGTGTGTGTGTGTGTGTGTGTATAGGAGAAACAGCAGGGGGCGTGCCGTCATACATGTATGGAGGTCAGAAGGCAACCTAGAAGAGTCAGTTCCATCCTTCCATCTTTACATGTGCTCAGCTAATCAAACTCAAGTGTCAGACTTGAGTCATTGGATCCCAAGTGTCTTTGTCTGCCGAGCTGTCTTACTGGCCCCAGTGTACTGATTTTTTAAATGATTTCAGCATTGAAGAGACAGTTTTAGAATGGGACAGGGGTGTAAGGTTTGATGTTCATTCATTCATTCAGTCAATAAACACTATGTCGGGAGCTTTGCCGAGCACAAGGGATATGGTAACAAACACAACTTACTCCTTTTTCTTGAAGACCTCAAACTCTTATGCAAAGTTGAGAGCCCGTGGCCACAGGGTAGCTGGCACAAGGGTGTGGCATACCACATAGGACAGACACAGCAGTAGAATAGTATGAAAACTCAGGTTGGAGTGCGTACAGAGTCAGGGATTGTAGCAGAGGAAGTCACAAACTGGAGCATGTGAATTTTAAGTTAGGCTTTGAAGAATGTGTAGGAGTTTGCCAGGTGAAAGAAAGTGGGAGACAGGACTGTTCAAAAGTAGGAATTGCTAAAATAGGATAGATACATGTGTGGAGGTATGAAATTGGTGTTCTTGTTTTTTGTTCTTTTTTTTTTTTTTTTTTTAAGGAATCATCTGTATTTTATTCACGTCTACTAATGGGAAGAATACAAATTTAAAGTGTAAAATAAGGCAAAGAACAGCCTTCAAATAATATTAACACACCCAATATTCATGGCTTCCTTCACTATTTAAGTTTCTGATAACTCCACTTTATCACAGAATTGTTAAATATGACTGATAATACATTGCTAACCAATGGGTATGAATTTACTGAGGACCTGACCTTGCTTTATGTAGAATAGTCTTCATCCAAATGCTCCGAGCATAGAGTGATCATTTATTTTGCAAATGATTGCATTCTGACCGTACTGAGCTGTCCAGTGATGGGATGGTTGTGCCTTTCCGCTTTATCTCAGGGTTTCGCTGTGAGTCATACGAGTTCATCCAAGAAGACAGAAATTAAAGTATACTGGAACGCTCCAAGCAGTGCCCCAAATCACATACGATTTCTGTGAGTACGAGAGTGCACACCTCGGTAACCACTGCCATTGAGATGGAAACCATCGCGACGTGTACCGATTTGTCATTGGCTACTCAGCTGTGTAGGAGAGCTTTAGCAGTTACAGCGTACTGACTGGAAGATTATCTTGCTTCTTTCCCTTGCTGTTGTTTGAGACAGCATCTTGCATGGCAACATCGGATGACCAGAAACTCCCTATGTAGATGAGGCTGGCCTTGAAATTGTAGCAATCCTCCTGCTTCTCACTTCCAAATAGACCTAGCTTTTTTTTTTTTTCCCCTTTCCTACAACAGCAAACTTTTAGCACATAGCCCAGGACTTTGCATTGTCTTTTTTTTTTTAAGGCCTCTTCCTGCTGTTTCCTCCCACGTGCTTGGATTACAGGCATGCACCACCAAGCCTGGCAGGACTTGGTACTTAAGGGGCATTTACTAGACATTGTTGAGTGAGTGAAGTACTACACTACTTTAGGACTCACAAGAGCCATCAATTAGTACTTGAGCATGTGGTGTGTATGTAGAGTAATACTTCCAGTTTTAGTATGAGAGTATAAATAAGACAGGGCTGAAAGTAGGGTGACTTCTTTGGCAGCACTACAATTTGTAGCTAGCTTATCAGGAAACAAATCTGCTGCATGCCTCTTGGAACTGTGAAACCAGAATTACGAGAGGGTCCTTTTCCTATTCAGCGGCACAAGGCAGAATGGAGTGCCATAAAGCTGGGTAATGATTCCTGAGCGGTGTTCCAGACGTATGTCTGTCTTGTAGGAGAGAATCTTCTCTGGACGCGTTTCTTTTCCGCTTAACTTTGTTCACAGGCCCCCAGCACACCGGAGCACTGCGTTGCACCCGTGTGTCAGTTGCTAAGGTGGACCTCAGTGACACTTAGCTTTAGGCGGTCTCTATGGAGCTTCGGTCGGTGGCTGCCTCTTACACACGCCCTTTGGAGGAGTGTGACGCGTGCTCGGTGAACTGACTAGGCGTGTGCTCTTGTCAGGGAGCGGAAGCCTATGTAGTTGAGTTGTACAACCCAGCATTTGTGGCTGTTGTTAATAAAAGAACATACAACCAATGAGATAAAAGGGAGACAGGGAGAGAGAGCAATAAAGCTCGTCTAGTAATGGGTGGAGGACAGTCATAAGAGCTGTGCCCCTCACATGCGTGTTCTTCATTCACCTCTCCTCACACATTTTTCATTTAAATTTAAAGCTTTTTTCTTTTTTCTTTCTTTTTTTGTGACAGGGTTTCTCTGTGTAGTTTTGGTGCCTGTCCTGGAGCTCGCTATGTAGACCAGGCTGGCCTCAAACTCATAGAGATCTTCCTGGCTCTGCCTCCCGAGTGCTGGGATTAAAGGTGTGCGCCACTGCCGCTGCCCGGCCTCACTTAGAGTTTTGATTTGCTTATGATGGGCCACTGCTGGGGTTTTGTCTAATTCCATTGGTACTGTATTTCAGAGCCACAGTTGTTGAAAAGTATAAGATCTACTGGGTGAAGATTCCCAGTCATGTCATTTCACAACCAAATGCTCCTCCCTTTACGACGCCTGAAGCCACAGCCCAACCGTTGACAACATCACCTTCTGTCGCCCACTTAACCAAGCCAGTGAGTAATGTTTCTGTTCCTTCACCCAATGCAACTGAGAGGAGCTTGCCTGGCAGCTGATCCTCTGGGTAGCATTAGCTGGACTGCGCTGTGGGGGGGAGTTTTGGGGGTCTCTGTAGACCTGAAAGAAGTCTTTGTTGATTTACAGGTTTGAGTAAAGGACATAAAAGTTTCTCCTTTCAAAGCGTAGCTGCAACACTCACAGTGAGTTTTGCTAACCGGGAGTGTGTGTTCACTTGAAAAGGAAGCCAAGAAAACTTCCCCCCTTCTTCACGTCTCCTTCCTTTTTTTTCCATTCTCCTTTCCTGCAGATTATTAAACATAGAGAGGAAGTTTCAGTTACATTTAGACAAGATTTGGAGGAGAGTCTTGAAGTGGTAGTATAATATAGACTTTATCTTATTAAAGTTAGAGTGTTGGGGCACTCTGGGGTATGACGGCAACTGCCCAGAATCCCAGCAGTCAGGAGGCAGAAGTAGGAGGATCGTTGAAAATTTGAGGCCAGGCTGGATTACGTGGTGAGTTCCAGGTCAGTCTGAACCATATAGTAAGACTGTTTCAACTCCCTTGCCCTCAGCAAACAAACAAATGAAACAAACGACATAGGAAGTTTGAGGTCCCATGAGGTTCTGTCCCCTGTGTCCCCCCATCCCTGAACAGTACCAGACAGTTCAGTGGGCTGAGTCACAGAAAAGGAAAATCGCTCGCAAAGCGGGTCCGCTGCCATTCCATTGAGTCAGGCTGTCTGATTCAAAAGAAGGATGACTGAAAAAAAATTTTGGAAAGGGTAATCATACTAGAAACATCAGGAAGGTTTTCTCTGGAGGACATTTGGGTGAGTTAGACGGCTTCTTGCAGAAGTGCACACACAGAATGTGTCGCCATGGTTACAAGAACATGCTTGTGCCTAAGTGTTGACTTGCCTGCCTTCTGTGGGTCTTTGGGGGAAATTATTCCTGTGTCAGCTTCAAGGGGGAGAAACAATCATGTGCAGCTCTTTGTGGCCAAGAACAGCCATCAAAATAATGAATACATGCTTTTACCTGTGCCTTGTGCCGCACAGATATGAGGTGAAGTCTAGGGCAGTGGTTCTCAACCTTCCTAATGCTGCAACCCTTTAATACAGTTCCTCATGTTGTGGTGACCCCCCCCCCAAAAAAAAACTATAACATTATTTTTGTTGCTACTTCGTAACTATAATTTTCTACTGTTATGAGTTGTCATGTAACTATCTGCAATTTCCCACAGTCTTTGGGGTCGTGACCCACTGGCTGAGAAGCACTGCTCTAGGTCCTGTTTTCTTTGCTTTTTGTCTGCATAGGTATCTCTTTTTTCCCTAAATAAGGGATTGGAGAGGTGGCTCAGCAGCCAAGAGCACTTGTTGCTCTTCTAAAGGACCCGAGTTTAGTTCCAAATCCCACATCAGGCGGATCACAGCTACCCGTAACTCCAGTTGCAGAAGATCTGATGCCCTCTTCTGGCTTCCTTGAACCCCTACAATACATTTACACATATATATACAAATAAAACTAAAAATGACTAAATAAACCATTTTATCTACATAATAGTACTTTTATTTGGCATCCTTCTCTTCCACAGTTTTAAACACTTCCATGGATGTTGTCTTTGACCATATTGTAATGAATGCTGCACTTTTGTTTCCCTGAAAAGTTATTGAAGAGGTTATTGTCTGTTTTAGCTCCCACTTCACTCTTAATACTTATTTAAAAGCTGCTTTAAGTAAATGCAGTTTTGTACAGCAGCTTCCTAATAAAAGATATTGCCTTTCATGTAGTCAATAAAAGGGGTCTATTCTTTGACATTTTACCGTGCCTCTGTGCCAAGGTGGTAATCTTTAATTATAGGGAGATCATTCAGAGCCCTGGCATTTCTAGGGTTAGAAGAGACCTCAGAGTCTCTTTCGGATTGCCAAAAGTAAAGAGACTCTTAGAGAATAGGTTCTTTGACAAGTGGAATAGACCAAAATGGAGCTCACAGACCACAGTCACATTTCCAAGGTTCCTAGTGGCTCTATTAAGCCTAAGATGAGGGTGGGGTGGGGGGGCCCTTAGGTACCACACTGGAGGCTCTGGGTTCAGTCAGTGTAGAACTCCCACAGTTATTTGCAGTGGTGGTATTTACAAGCATCCCGTCTTGTCTTGTACCACTTAACTGCAAGTTTTGACTGTAAATTTTAAAAGCTGTTCCCAAGATCTACACATAAAGACTTGCCCATGTTTGACTTGCCTGCTTTTGAAAATACTACCTCTTGAAAATTAGAAGGTACTGTGTAGCTAGAGTTTTCCTGCCTGGCCCACAGTCAGGACAAATCTCAGTCACCCGCCAGTCCCACAGCCGCTCAGACCCAACCAAGTAAACACAGAGACTTATATTGCTTACAAACTGTACGACCGTGGCAGGCTTCTTGCTAACTGTTCTTAGATCTTAAATTAACCCATTTCTATAAATCTATACCTTGCCATGTGGCTCGTGGCTTACCGGCATCTTCACATGCTGCTTGTCATGGCGGCGGCTGGCAGTGTCTCCCTCCTCATACCTGCTTAGACAAGATTGCCAGTGTAGACTTTTTCCTAAGAAATTTCTCAAATTTGCAGGGAACTGTAGCTAGAGTTTTCCTGGTCCTGCCTGGCCCACAGTCAGGACAAATCTCTGTCACCCGCCAGTCCCGCAGCAGCTCAGACCCAACCAAGTAAACACAGAGACTTATATTGCTTACAAACTGTACGACTGTGGCAGGCTTCTTGCTAACTGTTCTTATATCTTAAATCAAGCCATTTCTATTAATCTATACCTTGCCACCTGGCTTACTGGGCGTCTTCACATGCTGCTTCATGGCGGTGGCTGGCAGTGTCTCCTCCCTCCTTCCTGTTCTCTTAATTCTCCTCTCTGTTAGTACCGCCTATACCTCCTGCCTGGCCACTGACCAATCAGTGTTTTATTTATTGACCAATCAGAGCAATTTGACATACAGACCATCCCACAGCAGGGAACCTTGCTCCTCCTGGTCTTGGATTTGGTGTGTGAAGTATTTTATATACTAAATGAACATAAGCACTCTTGTACCACTACAGGCTGACTAGTGTAGTTTTCCAAACTGTAATTAAAACTAACTACATTTAAAAATCCACAGAAGCTGAAGAATGCTCTGATCATTTCTAATTTGTGATGTGTCTTCTGTTCCCTTTTTTGAAGGTTTTCTTGTTGCAGCTCGTACTTGAAGGTAATGGCTGTCCTGTCCTTGGTGGTGAACTGCTCGTTTCATAATTAGGACTTCCCCTTCTTGTCATTTTTCTAGTTCAGTGCCTCCGAGTGTGGGAACACGAAGTTCTGTGTCAGGAGTCCTTCGAACTGTGATCCAGAGAACGAGCCTACCTGTGTCTTCTTGTCTTTCACCAGAGATGACCAGTCGGTGATGGTTGAAATGAGTGGTCCCAGTGAAGGCTACCTGTCCTTTGCATTTTCTCATGACCGGTGGATGGTTTGTATCTGTTGTTTGCATTTGGGATGACAGCAAGAGACTAACACCAGCAGTACGTCAGCTGTGTCTTCCAGATCTGAGGGTAGAATAGGAAAGGAAAGACTAATAACTGATCTGAATCTCAGTGGCTGCTCCATGATCTCAATAGTTGAGCAGTAATTTCTTAGAGCAGGTCAGCTGGGAAGACCATTTGCCATCCTATGTTTTTGTCTCTTTGTGAAAAAGCAGGAATCACAGGCAAAAGAAATGTCTACATAAAAAGTCCGTTTGTCATGCCATTTAGACTATTGTTCACTCAGGCACCAGAACTGAAGCCAGCGCCCCCTACTGGTGGTGTCCCTGTCTTAAAGTCAGCAAGTTTCCCATCAATGAGTGCAGCGTGTATGTGGGTCATGTTTTCTGGCTGCTCCTTCGTCTGATGTGTGGAAGGCAGCGTATTTTTCCTGATTCTTTCTCTTCTGGGAGGGGGGCTGCTGGATGGATTTAGGGATTCCATAGGTGGCAGCCTTGTGCTGCTGGGGAAAAGCAGGATGCTGCAGAAGTGTCTAGTTTCCCTAGGGAGAGGAAAGAGGACTCTTCTCGTAAGTCCTCTTCATGGAGGATTGGCAGTGAGTAGAGTGGATGGCCACCAATGTGACTCCCTCATTAGGAAAGGCAGTCTTTGGAGACTTTTCTTCATGTCAGGGTCTAAACTTGACATCCCCCCTTTTGAGGGAACCATAGTTCAAAATAACAAAACAAAACCAAGGAAAACAGAACTCTGGCATGGCTGTGAAAGAAGAACCAAGATTTATTCTAAAATGCACGACATGCAAGTTGTTGGCACAGGCCTTTAATCCCAGCATTCAGGAGATTAAGGCAGGAGAATCAGGAGTTCGAGGTCATGGGGCCAGCAGCATGGGGATGTGAAGCCCTATCCCCAAACACAGAACCATAGTGAGAAGGCAACTCGTTACCTCATGCACTTTCAAAAGGAAGAAAATTCCAACCTTTTCTCTTCAGAGTTACTTTTATGGGCAGCTTTATACATTTTTATGGAACATAATGCTGCAGTTGTGCAAAATATTTCCCCCGCTTTCTCTCTGTAATTACCATCAGACCTGCAGCTTATTCTTTTGGGTGTTCTCAGTACTAGCAAAAATGAATCAAATTTGGTGCCTGAGATGAATAATGAGGTTGAGATCAGAGTCAAATGTGACTCTAAAGCAATAAGGAAAGGCCGTGGTAATGCTTGTTATTCGAACGGGATGGAATGGGTTGTGAAGCAAATTCTGAAGAGGACTCCAGATAGGATTAAAAGGCCTTGCTGGATAAACACATAATTTCCTTGAAGAGGAACTCTGGGACACTGCAGTAACTCACGAATCTAAGTTATGCATTATTATACATGACATATTACATCATAGTTATTTGTCATTGAAAAGTAAAAACAACTAATTTCTATAACTGCATAGCTCAAATTCATGCTATAATGTAATAGCGCCTTTCCTCCTACTGGCCATAGTGAATGGGAAAGAGGGACGGATTTTGTTGTTGAGTGTGATGGCGGACTTCCCACAGGCAGGTTCGTTCTTGTAAATTGTAGACAAGATGGCACAAAAGCATTTATCTCTAATTTGAGATATTTTTATCTCACTTAGAAATCTTACCTATTTCTCTTATAGTGCTCATCAAAAGTGTTTATAAAAAGACTTAATTATGCAGGTGCAGTTGGTTTACAGAGAGAAGCCTGCTTAATGATTAAAATCAGTTGTACACCTGGTTGCCTAAATTGGTGGAAATGGATCGTCCTCAGAATATACTTTAAAAGTGGTTATATCTATCTAAGGTTGTTATTTTCAAAACTTTAGTGTATTTTTATGAACATTTTTTTGAGACAGGGTCTCACTATGTAGCCTTGGCTAGCCTGGAACTCTATAGACCGGGCTGGCTTCAAACTCCCATAGATCTGCCTGCCACTGCCTCTTGATTACTGGGATGAAAGGCATGTGACACCACATTCAGGGTTCTGTTATTTTTGACTATATCATATAAGTTGAGATACTGAAGATGTGTGGTATTTTAAATGCTGATTGGATAACAACCTAAAGTCTACCTAAAAAAAAAAAAAGTCTCATAAATTGACAGCAATTGCTTTCATCACTGAAATTGAAAAGTATAATTTTCCAAATTTTTGCTAATACTGGCTTGCTTATTTTTGCATTTTGGTCTTCTCTGTGATTTTCATTATATAAAGTTCAACAAGAAAACACATTACTAGCTTCTCTCCCTGTTCCCCTCTTAAGTAGAAAACAGTCAATTTCTCCAACTATATACTCACAACACAAGTTGCTTCTGTGATCCTCCTAAGTGTGGGGTATCTTATCACACACCAAGCAAGCAATTGATTTTGCAGCAGGCATTCACCCTGGAGCTAGTGTCAGACTCCCTGGGTTGAGGACTCAGTCCCCCAGGACTGCCCAGCCCCCTACTGTTCTTACCTGTGCTTTTGACTCTAGGGATGACAAACCAGTATTCCCAACACCCTGTCCTGGGGCTGGGCTAGTCAACAAATTCAGGGAAGCACTCTTTTCTGTTTATTATAAACGATATGTCAAAGGATACCAAAAGAGAGGTGCACATGGCAAGGTGTGTGTGTGGGCAGTGGCAGGAGCTTCCATGGCCTCTCTGGGCACACCATCTTTCAAACCCAGGTCTCTCAGAAGAGCAGCCAGTGCTCTTAACTGCTGAGCCATCTCTCCAGCTCCTTTTAGGAACCTCAAGTTCAGCTATTTGGAAGTTCTCCAAACCCCGTCCTTCTGGGGTTTGTACATACTTCATCACATAGGCATGATCCATTGAGTCTTTGACTGTTGATGACCTTAACCTTCAACACCTTCTGCTCTCTTGGTATATTAGGGGTGAGATTAGGGACTTAATCTTTTAATCATGTGGGTATCAGGGGATGCCAGTCATCAGTCAACTCATTAACACCCCTATCCCCCAAAAGAAAACTTTTAGAGAGTCCAGAGGTTATAGGAGTTCTAGTCCAGGAGCTGGGGATGAAGACAGAATATGTATCTTGCTGTATTATATGTGCTGCATACATAACCTTTCAGTGACCAAACTCTAGGTTATTCCCAGCTCTCACCTTACACTTGGGCCCTGGATTGTAGATTTCATTGTTGGCTGGTCTCCTGCCAATGACTGTTTTTGGACAACACAGATCAACACTGTAACACTGAATTTATGATCATTTTCTCTCCTTGTTTTCCTTATTCTTGGTGGCCAAGAATTGTATTAAGTCACTTAGCATAATTGTGTAATGGCTCCTTGTCAGGTGCAGTGTGAGGTAAATCACAGGACATCTTTTTTATGGCTATCATCATCTTCCCTGGTTTTTGGAAGAATTTTGGTTTTGATTGTGGCTTGGATTCCCTTCCATTCATAATTCCTTCTTCTTCCTGTCTCAAGCTTCTCTATCCATGTTGTTTCTCTTTTGCGTGTTGGGAATCGAACTCGGGGCCTCAGTGCACATTACACAGAGCTACATTTCCAGCCTCACTGTCCCTTTTATAAACTTTAAGGCAGAAATGCCGAAAGAATAGTCCAATGAATGCCATTAATCATTCACCTAGATTTGCCCTTTTACCTTTCTTCTTCTGTGTTCAGGTCCATTACTCTGTCTCAGTTGACTCGTGTGGTGTATATAAATACAGTTTTCCCTCTTAAACTCTTTGAGAGGAAGTAGATATGACAGCATTTCATCTCAAAGATTTTGGCACATCTCTCCTAAGAACAAGAATGTTCTCTTGCAATTACCACAATTTTATCACATTGAGAAAATTTGATAATGAGACTATCATTTTGTGCACTACATAGTTTATATTCCATTTTCCCAGTCATCCCAATAATGTTCCCTTGTACCTGTTTTTTTTTTTTTAAAGAAATTTCTTATCCAAGAGTGAGCAATTATCTTTCAATGCATTTATGTGTCTTGATCTTCTTTACTTTAGCAGTTATTCTACTTTTTTTCTTGATTTTTTTTTCTTTCTTTTTTCAGGCCAGTAGCTTTGTGGAGAATTCTGCTATTTTTTTTTTTTTTTTTTTTTTTTAAACAGGGTTTCTCTGTGTAACAGCCCTGGCTGTCCTGGGAACTCGCTTTGTAGACCAGACTGGCCTCAAACTCACAGAGATCGGCCTGCTTCTGCCTCTCGAGTGTTGAGTGTTGGGATTAAAGGTGTGTGCCACCACTGCCTGCCTTTAGTGTTCTTCCATTTACATGGTACATTCATATTAAGATGTACCCAGAAGGTTTTCTCCAGTCCCGCCTGGCCCTGAGGTCCCACAGCCACTTATAAAATAATCACTCAGAGGCTTAATACTATTTATAAATGTATGGTCTATGACAGGCCTCTTGCTAGCTGGTCCTTATATCTTAAATTAACCCATTTCTATTAATCTGTGTTTTGCCATGAGTTCCCTGCCTTTACCAGTTCTTTCACATCTTGCTGCTTCTGGCAGCGACTGGTGTCTCTCTCCTCTGCCTCTCCTTTCTTGTCTCTGTCTTGGATTTCCTGCCTGCCTATAAACTGCCTTGCCATAGGCCAAAACAGCTTTATTTATTAACCAATCATAGCAACACATATTCACAGCATACAGAAAGACATCCTACAGCATTAAGATTTTTGTCACAGAGCTGGAGAGATGGCTAAGGCTGGGCTCACAACCAAAAATATAAGAATTTTGGCACAATGGGCTGGTAATATGGTTCAGTGGGTAAAGGTGCTTGCTACCAAGTTTGGTTACCTGAGTTCATTATGGCTGGAGACAAATGACTCTTACATGCTGTCCACTGACTTGCCCCGCACGCACATGCACACACACGCATACACACACACACACACACACACACACACACACACACCAAAGTAAGTGTAGGATTTTTGACAAAGTACTAATAATGACTCACTAACAATGAATCAGCACGTCTAATCAAGGTGTACATAATTCTGTCTGTGGTATCTGCTAGCTTTCCCCATTGGGCAGGTGAAAAACACAGGTCTTTGTATTTAGTAAATAATACACAGGATGATGTTTTAACTCTTTGTGAACTTTGTGCTCTTCGGTAACCCATGGCCAAATGACTTCAGCATGGGATGGCTCTAAAGCAAGTTGTCACATCTGTCTTTGCAGAGTGGTGACTTCCAAGTTACCAGTTGAGAGTCCTCCTCTGCACTCCTTCCTTTAGAGACTTCACTCTATGGATTGATGGACTGGATTTTATTCACTCTGTGTGTGTGTGTGTGTGTGTGTGTGTGTGTGTGTGTGTGTGTGTGTGTATGTGTAGCATGCATGTGGAGTTCAGAGGACAACGTTGTAGAGTCAGCTTTCTCCTTCCACCTTTCTGCGGGCTCTGGGAATTGAACTCGGATCATCAGGCTTGCTCTGCTTACCTGCTGAGTCATCTTTCAGCTCCTAGACGAATGGCTTCTTCTTGCTCATTGTGTTGCAGTTTATTGAGGGAGCCTCTTCAGCTTGCCTTCTGACCTCTCTGGGCATCTCTATCCATTTTTACCATGTTTTAGATTTCTCTGATGTCAAAAGATGTTTTCCACTCATACTTCACCATTCCTCAAAAAACCTGTTTCTGCTGGGCGGTGGTGGTGCACGCCTGTAATCCCAGCACTCGGGAGGCAGAGGCAGGTGGATCTCTGTGAGTTCAAGGCCAGCCTGGTCTACAGAGCTAGTCCAGAACAGGCTCCAAAGCTACAGAGAAACCCTGTCTCAAACCCCCACCCCCCAAAAAAAACCTGTTTCTTTTTAGCAGCCATAATTTGTAGAAGTTAAGGTTTGAATGTTAATATGTTAGCAGATACTGTATCTTTCTGTGGATTGATTTTGAGGGGAGTTTTCAGGATAGGCAAGTACTCAGTCCTGCTGAGCGACCCACATCCGCCCTCCAATGTACTTTTTAAAAACTTTATTATTTTTTACACTTTCTTACTTTGTGTATGTGCCCCTGTGCGGGCACAGATGTGGGGGTCCGAGGACAGTGGGTGGGAATTTATTCCACACTGTCCTTCCAACACGGAGGTTCTGGAGATCAAACTTAGGTCATCAGGGTTGGCAGTGAGTGCCTTTACCTACTGAGCTGTCTTACCAACCTTCCCACGGACCTTTGACCCCGTCTCCTGCACTGTGCTTTAATTCTCTTCACCGCATTGTCTCTGGTGTGGCTTGTACCTCTCCCTGGTCTTCCTGTCTGTAATCTCCCCTCTGTATTTCCGGTAGTGTGTGCTTCTGTAACTCCAAAGAGTGGCGTCTTCTCGTCCCGTCATTTGGGAGGTGAAGACTGCGTTCTCTGCTCCGTTCTCACCTGTCCTGTCTTCCCTGATAGTCAGGATGCCTCTCTGTTATAGTTAGTTCTGGAGTAGCAGGAATCCCAGTCCGTTTGCTTCTAAGTCAGTTACTTGGACTGTATTATTATTATTATTATTTGGTTTTTCGAGACAGGGTTTCTCTGTGTAGCTTTGTGCCTTTCCTGGATCTCACTCTGTAGTCCTGGCTGGCCTGGAACTCACAGAGATCCGCCTGCCTCTGCCTCCTGAGTGCTGGGATTAAAGGCTTGCGCCACCACCGCCCAGCTATTATTATTTTTTTGTGTGCACACTTCTTTGTAGGTGCATTTGGAGGCCTGAGGTTGAAGTTAGGTGTCTTCCTCAATTGCTCTCTCTACCTTTTGTTTTAAGACAAGGTCTCACTGAATCTGATGCTCTCACTAATTCATCCACCTCTGGGATTGCAGGTGTACATCGCCATATTGCATGCCTGGCTTTTTATGTGGGTACTGTGTTTGTTGTTGTTGTTGTTGTTGTTACCATGTTGGCTTTAGGGATGACATTCAGGTCACCAGGCTTGTCATCGGGCACTTTACCCACTGAGTCATCTCACTGCTTCCCTCCAATTTCTTTAAACAAATTATATTTTTATTTTTATAATTATATCATTTCCATTTCCCCCTTTCCTTTCCTCCCTCCAAACCTTCCCGTGTAACTTCCCATCCCCTGTTCTTCTTCAAATTTATGGCCTCTTTTTGTTTGTTGTTACATACCAGTCCCAGGGGGGCATCTGCAACCCAAGGCTCCTGCCCCTAAGGCTCAGAGATCAGTGCAGAAGAGGGCATGGAAGGGTCCTCGGAGCCGGAGGACCAGGGAGTTTGCTGGGAGATTTTGTCTCTTAGAAATGTTCGAAGCTATACCCACTAAGTCTCACCTACATGGCTGCCTGCATATAACCTGAACAAGGACAATGCTAATAGACATGCTAATGCAGAAGGGGGAAAGCTCACTAAGCCTCAGCCCTAGAAAAAGAATTACAGGCAACTAGGGAAAGCTGAGAGGGAGGGAAATAGTCCTCCCCAGGGTAGAGCAAAACCAGCTCTTATCCAATATCATATGGTCAGCCCTGAAAACATAAAAGATAAACATAAATGTATATATATAATACAGATGGAGCACATTGTGTATACACACATATATAATAACAAAGAATACAAAAGAAGTCAGTAGCTAAAGGGGCTCGTTAGCTTAGTGGGATACGGCCAGTGACTTCAGACTGACATTTGTACCATTGCTTCAATGTACCCTGAAGTCACAGCCTGACTTCTCAGAGCCAGTCGAAAGAGGAATAACATAACTTTCAGAGTTAAGGAATATTGGAGACTAAAGGATCAGAAAGAATTGTACTGATAGGAAGTTCCTACCTCAACTCTGGTATTTTTATCTCAAAATTCCACATTAAATCCAGTGAATATGTACAATATGCAGCAATAGTGTATATATAATGCTGCATATTCACAGTCACGAATGTGTGTGACGTGTGTATTTATTTGAAAGTCAGTCTCTCATACAGTGCTCACAGTTAAGTGATACGCAGGTAACAGAACTTATTTTCTCCTCTGAGAAGGAAGAAACAAACAGATGCCAATGTTGGAGTCCATATGCACAGGAGCACTAACAGTGGCATCCATTTGTGGGTATAGGAGTAGGAAAGCATGCTATATGTCTTTTAAAGAGAGCAATTCTGGGCCTTTACGTGCTCAGTAAGTGCTCTACTGTTGTATACTACTTCCAACATGTCTATTTTTTTTTTAAAGAGATTTATTTATTATGTATACAACATTCTGCCTCCGTGTATGCCTGCATGCCAGGAGAGGGCACCAGATCTCATTACAGATGGTTGTGAGTCACCATGTGGTTGGACCTCTGAAAGAATTAGCCAGTGTTCTTAACCTCTGAGCCATCTCTCGAGCCCCACCCTTTTATTCTTAATTAATCTTTAAGACACTGTGTAGCCCTGACTGGCTGGAACTTGACATGTAAAGTAGGCTGGCTTAGATCTCAGAGATCGGCTTCCCCAGCTAGGATTAAAGGTTTGTGTCCCCACTCCTAGATATTTATTTATTTTTGAAACAGGGTCTTAACTATGTAGCTGTGCCAACAGGCCTCAAGCTCACAAAGATCTGCTTGCCTCTGTCTCCCGAGTGCTGGGGTTAAAGGTGTGCGCCACCACACATAGCTAAAACATTGTTTTTTAGCTCACAAATAAACAACGGGTTCTCTAGACTACATAGGTCATTTACTGCTGAGTCAAGTATGTTTTAAAAGTATCAAATGCTACTTGATTAGGGGTGCCTTAAAATAATGCGCTTGTTTTCCAGGGTGACGACGATGCTTACTTGTGCATTCGTGAAGACCAGACAGTGTATATACAGCCTTCCTATTTGACAGGGCGAAGTTCTCCTGTGATGGACTCCAGGGTGAGTGTGAACATGCTGGCAATGCACGGGGTTGGTCCACCTTCCTGCTACGTGTCTACCACTGATGTGGCTGTGTATGTAGCCAGCCTTGTGGTTAGCCTCTTGCCCAGACAAGGGCCTGACAGCAGCGTTCTTCTCAGCATGATCTCCAAGAAACATTCTGTACTTAGAAAGCACAGGACAAAATACTCTGCTAGGAAGTGATCAGTTATTGCTCACATCACTTAATTCCTTTTCGTTCCATCTTATGGAAAGGTATTTTATGGCTTCTTGACATGATCAGAAAGCTTATAGGACAGGATTTTAAGATGAGACCTGGGGAAGGGTATGCCGGGGGTCTGTCCCCAGCACGGCATCAGCGGGGTGTGGAGGCACATGGCTGTGATGCCGGCACTAGGTGGGTGGAGCACCAGGATCGGAAGTTCAAGATCAGAACCCCTTGTGGAGGTCCATACCTTTAATCTCAGCACTCGGGAGGCAAGTGAATCTCTGTGAGTTCGAGGCCAGCCTGGTCTACAGAGTGAGTTCCCGGACAGCCAGAACTGTTATATAGAGAAATCCTGTCTTGAAAAACCAAAAAAAAAAAGAAGAAAAGAAAAAAGAAAAAGAAGGAAAGAGGAAAAGAAAAAGTTCAGGATTGGGACTGCAGGGATGGCTCAACTGTTAGGAGCACTTGTTGCTCTTGCAGGGGACCCTGGTTATGTTCCCAGCACTCACGTGGTGGTTCACAACCTTCTGGAATCCTACTTCTAGAGGATCCAGTGTCCTCTTCTGACATCTGTGGGCACCAAGCACATACATACATGTATGCAGGTCAAACACTCCTGTGCATATAGGAAAATAAGTAATTTTTCCTATATGCATATGAGCAGGAATGGTACCACTCCCGAATCCCGAGGGGGTGGTAGTTTAAGGTCACTGTTGGTTACATGGTGGGTTCAAGGCTAGCCTAGACTACACCCGCTCTCAAAAACAGTCAATCGAACAGATAGGCAGCCAATCTTCTGTTAGTTACACAAGTGTTTCTTGGCTAGTAGGAAGGAGGAACACATGTTAACACCGATGCCCAGGTGATTGCCTTGCTTGCCCCATGTTGGCATCTGTGCCAATGTGAACTGTTACTTTTTCTGTAGGACAGATGGCAAGCCAATGTGCTCTGAAGGAGCAGTAGGGCCTTCTTTAATGTCACAGTGAATGAAGTGTGACTGAGCAGTGGCTTCCCTTCGTGACGCCACTGCTACTGTGCCTAGCTTTCCTGTGAGGTTGGTCGGCTTGCTCAGAAGCCTGGGACTTCTGTCTAGATAGATATGTGTTGCATGCTGGCCTCCAGGGTGTTCCTCAGTTTTTCTGTTGGTGTGCAGGTGGCCGATTGGGGTTAGCACATCAGTTAGATTTTCTAAGCTGGGTAGAGGAACTGTGAAGAGTTGGCTCAGAGTGAAAACATAATGTTTGCCAAGTGGCATAAAGACAAACTGGAATAATAATAATAAAAATCTTGATGTTCTTTGATAAGGAAGGACACTACAGATAAAACAAGCTCCTCCAACCTTAGAGAAAGGAAACGGAGCAGGGCAGGATTTTGAGCGTGTCTTATTTTTTTTAGCAAATCTTTGGAAAGTGTTGAGAAGCTCCTGTGTTTGTAGGGGACTCTCAAGGATATGGCCTGGAGGCTGGCGGATGGTGTCATACAGTGTTCATTCAGAAGAAACATCACCCTGCCTGGGGTTAGGAACAGATTCGTGTTAAACGAAAGCTACTACATCTTCCTAGCAGAAGGTGCTGCCCACGACGGTAAGCACTTGGGTTAAATCCATGTTTGCACATCGTCCTTTTTCTCTCTTCCTCTCCCCTCTCCCATGCAGATACCACTACAATTGCTCATCCTGAGGTATGGAAGGGGTTCTCTTTTGATTGTGAGTTAAGTTTCTGGCTTAACTTTCATACAAAGAATGTCAGCCAGGTTACAAAGCAGCATTGCTTATGATTTCAAAGTCGCCTGTTTTGTACAATGAATTTGCACCAGAACCGTGAGCTCCTTGCAAGAAGTTATGTATGTCTTTGGGCTTTGCTGCACTTTCCTAGGAACAGTGCCTTTTGGATCGTTGCAAGAAATACCAGCTCTAATCTATACTGGACAATCTATCCAATCTGGATCTGGTCACCTTGGACATGAGCTTCTTCAGGAGGTGGAGTACCAGCCCTGCCAGTGATTCATGCTAGAAGGGGCTTGTGTCTGCTTGCCCTGCTGCGTCATTTCCTGAGTAAAATGGATGCCCTGGGAGCCCCAGTATACTTTAGGAATCTGAATGTTTGTTTTGTTTTGTTTTGTTTTGAGACAGCTTACTATGTAGCCCTGACTGGCCTTCATGATACTTTCTGTAGATCAGTCTGGCCTTGAACTCATAGAGAGCCACCCATCTGTCTACTGAGGGCTGGAATTGAAAGTGTGCACCGCTGGGTGCAGCCTCATCTTCCTTTTCGTCAACAGTGTCTTCTGTATCAGCAGCTTTGCCATCTTATTTCTAACATTGTCTGTGACACTTCTGTGCTCTGAATTACCAAACACTTAACTGATTCTACTGGCATTGCCTTTCTGGTTTTCTAGATTACTGATTTAGTTTGCTTCTCTGATGCTCTGACCAAAAGCTCCTTCCGGGGATGAAGGGTTCTGTTTGGTGGGTTACTGTCCATCATCAAGAGGAACCGAGGTGGGAGCTGGAGGCAGGAACCGAAGCAAAGACCATGGGGGATCACTGTCTTGCTTCCTCTGCCTTGTTCAGCTACTTATGTATCCTAGGACTACTTGCCTAGGGATGGCACCACCCACAGTGGTCTGGGCCCTACCACATCAACCATTAATCAAGAAAATGACCCATAGATGTGTCCAAAGGCCAATCAGATGGTGGCAGTTCCTCAACTGAGATTCCTTCTTCCTAGGTGACTCCAGATTATATCAAGTTGATAAAAACTAACCTGCGTGTCTTACATTTTGTTGTTTTAACTAAACCACAAGTTAAACCATCACTTCAGTCCTTTGTCTTTACTGTGATTGCATCCAGGTGTTTTAAAGTATCTTCATTGTTAGCACCTCTAAGAAGACTTGTGATTTTAGTTTTGATTTCCTGTTTAAACCAGTAGCTTAAAAAAATAGTGTTGGGGCTGGAGAGATGGCTCAGCTGTTAAGAGCACTGGCTGCTCTTCCAGAGGACTGGGGCTCAATTCCCAGCACCCACATAGCAGCTCACAACTGTCTATAACTCCAGTTCCAGGGGATCTGATACTCTCACGCCAATACATATAAAAAAAGAATAAAATTAAATAAATTATTTAAAAAATAGTGTTATAAATATCTAGCTGGATGATCTTCCCTCTTTTTATTCATTTTGTTATACAGATAATATAACCTGTATCTTTCATAAATTTTTAAAAGTTAATTTAGTTAATTCAATTATTATTTGTGTGTGTGCAAGTTCTATGACCCGCTGAGACATTCGCCCTCCTCTCCACCCCCACTGCCTTTTGAAATTACTGTGATATAGTCTGGTTATAGTCTGGTGCCTGATAGCTAGCATTTGTTTTCATCAAAAATTTATATATCTATTAAGTTTCTTAACTATTTTTGCACTCACATATTTTTCTAAAAATATGTTTGTATGTTCTGTAATTTATTATATTCTAGTGATGGACATTTACTTTACATTTTCTCTTTAAACAATATAAAAATGTTGCAGTGAATATTCTTGTGCCTATATTTTTGGTTCATTGTGCAGAAGAGGAGGCAGAGAGATTGTAGGAGCCAGAGGAGGTGGATGACTTCAAGGAAACAGCATCTTCCAGCCACAACAGGGTTGATGATGTGTGAACTCACAGAGACTGTGACAGTGTGCACAGGCCTGCACAGGTTCAAACCAAACAAAATCCCGTCAGGGAGAAGGAGAAGTGGACATGGAGTCCTGGTTCTAACCACAAAGCTATTTGCCATTGATACCTGCTGGGAAAGGGAAAATAGATTTTCTCCAATGCAGAGTTACTAGGTATATCGACCAGATGCTGGGGTTTAAAAAGTTATGTTGCCTGTAGAGTTAGAGTGAGCACATGCACACATATATGTACACACTTGGAATAGTCCCATATTTTCCTGATTTGATTTCATGTACAACGAATAGTAATGAAAGACACAAATAATCCCAGCACCAAGGAGGATGTGGCAGCGGCAGGGCAGGGGCAGGTGGATCTCTATGAGTTCGAGGCTAGCCTGGTCTACATAGTGAGACCCTATCTCAAAAAGCAAAACAAAACAACAAAACCCAAAAGAATGAAAGAAAGGGAAAAAATAGAAAAACAGATAATAATGTTTTCTCAGTTTTCTAAAAAAGTTGTTTTAGATTTCTTTTTTGTTATTTTGCGTGTTTGGGTGTTTTTCTTGTGTGTGCCTGGTACCCTTAAGGGTAGAAGAGGGCCTCAGGTTCCCAGGTGTCTGCAAGAACAAGCGCTCTTAAGCACCAAGCACACTCTCAGCCCTTCCCTCAGTTTCTTTATGTCACTGGTATGCGAGACTCTGATTTGTTACTTCAACCCAGTCGGAACTGACCGTCCGGCAAATTCTGTATCATCAAACTGCTTTTCTTAGCTGTCTACGCATGGTCTTCCCGGGCCCAGTGTCTGTGAGCATATCCTGGTATTTTAGAACGCAGGCGTGGTTAAAGGCTGACAGCTTTACGGTACATCTGTCGGTGTTGGAGAAGTACAGTGGGTATCTCCAGTGACTTGTCATCAGCCATTATTTTGACATTGTTTAACCTGTTAATTGCACACACTGGTTCTTTTCACTTTAACCCTTCCATTCCCAGTCCTGGTTTCGATTCATCTTGTTGTTGGTTAAACTATTCCCTTGATTTTCAGGAAAGTCACTGGCCCTCGAATGTATCTTTGTGTTGCTTCTACGTGCGGATGTCAACTCTTCCTAGCCGATGTTTCATTACTGTAAGATGTTTTCTTTCTATTCTGTGTCCATCTCTCAGGCCGAATTTTTAGGCACTCTCAGCAACCTTTGATAACGTACGAGAAATACGATGTGACAGGCACGCCAAAGGACGTAGGGGGGTCCCACTCGTCACCCCTTTTAAAGGCCCATGGTGAGTTAACAGAGCATCATCATCACGTTTTGTGGGATGTACTAAGCAGTGAGCCGGCGCTGGCTGGATCAGGAACAGTGGCAGGAGTCACCCAGCAAATGTTCATGTTTCTTTTATCTTTCAATATTAACCTTTTCAAGTAGATTGTCTCTCTGAATGTTTGTCAGTTTTTATTAAAAGGGGGAAAGGAAGGGGTTTGGGATTTAGCTCAGTGGTAGAGCGCTTGCCTAGCAAGCACAAGGCCCTGGGTTCGGTCCTCAGCTCTGAAAAAAAAAAGGGGGGGGGAAGGAAATCTAATTCAGTGGTACGAACACCGGGCAACACATTAAAATCAGCTGTGGGAATTTTAAATCATCCGGGTTGAGTATTACTGGATGAATGAAGTTAACGCTTTTGAATCCTTGATTTTTTTTTATTAAAATAAATGCTAATTCAAAAGCAGTGTGTGTGTGGTTTTGGTTGTTTAGTTGTAACAGTAGTTTGGTTTCACAAGTGTGGTTTCACTCTTGGGTTAGTATTTCAGCACAGGAAGTACTCAGTGCAGTGCTTAGGTTTTGGCTACTTGGATGAGGAATGTCACCAAAGTGGGGGAATAGTTGCTTGGACAAGAAGCTCTTCTATGCTTTGGGTCTACCAGTGAAAGTTGGTTCTACTTGCAAAGTGCACTGGCTTACATTGAAAAGCTAGGACTCAAAAGCAGGAACACAGTGCAAACTGACCATTACCACACGTTAGTCTCTCGGGGACTTTCTCACCACATTCCCCTTACGTTCTCCAGAGTTCTTTGTGGCGATGGCTTTCCATGATTATCACCACAGCTCACCTTGAAAGCCACTTTCCTGTCTTCGGCTGGACTCTGCTCCTGCTGCACCTCCAGTTGGGCAGGAATGAGATTCGGAAGTCACATGTCTTCTTACCTTTCATTTGTTGTTTGGAGTAAGATTATGGGAGAGCTGCAGACAGGCTGTTCGAGAAGGATGGTTAAGAACCCAGTGCCTGTGGTCAAGCTGTTTGAGTGCTCTGTGCCTTTGTTTCCCCATTCAGCCAACTGGGACAATATAAATACCCATAAACAGTGGGAAAGGCCACTTCGACTGATACATGTAAAGCACTTGGAGTGCCTCGTAACGGCTAGGGTCTGGCCTTGCTGGCTGTTAGCAGCAGCAGTGGTGGTATAATAAGAACTATGATATATTGTGGTGTGTGTGTGTGTGTGTGTGTGTGTGTGTGGTGGGGAGGGAGATCATATTTCTGTCACTTTAATGTAGTTTGCTGGTTGTTTATATTTTCTGAGCACTGGGTTTGGCCATTGATGCAGCAGCTAACTTACTCTGTGATATGAATCACTACATCTTTCCCTCCTGCAGGTGCCTTAATGTTTGTGGCATGGATAACCACAGTTAGCATAGGAGTGCTGGTTGCCCGGTTCTTCAGATCTGTGTGGTCCAAAGCTTTCTTCTTCGGTGAAGCAGTTTGGTTTCAGGTAGGTGACAGAAAAGGCTTAAAGCCATTTCCATGTTATTCAAACACTGCAGTGTGTGTGCTTTTGATTTCACGTAATTCAGTGTGTGTGTGTGTGTGTGTGTGTGTGTGTGTGTGTGTGTGTGTGAAGTCAGAGGACACCTTTTGGGAGTCAGTTTTCTTCTACCATGTGGGTTCTGGGATCACTCACTCATGTCAGCAGGCTTCCCAGCACGTCCATTTACCCGCTCAGCCATCATCTCTCTGGCCCACATGTGCTTTCCTTTTCCTTTTCTCAATTACAGCTATTGCGGGTCTTAGATCCACTCTCCTCCCCCCAGGTTCCTAAGCAACCGAGAGCCAATGCAAGATCCCTTACAAAGTCTGGCTTGGTGACGAGGCGGGCTGAATTGGAGAATGTGTCAGGGTCAAATGACCCTTCCTGACCCCTAGGTTTGTAGTGGGAGAAGCTGGGAGAGGTTCACTCACGGCACTAAGTCACTTTGAGGCATGGAGGGCCGGCAAACAGAAGAGAAAAATGGCGGGTGCTCACTGCATGTCTGTCCTCCGCTTGGTGAGCCCGAGAGAGCTGGACTCTCCCTGTTTAACAGTCAAGGTCGTCTGATTATGTGTGGGAAGAGAAACCGGAAGTGCTCTTTTCCATGCTGAGCTTTCCGGTGGATGGGAAGCCGGGGTCCTACAGAACACAGTGAGGGTCAACAAAACCCTTTCACAGAAAGGCAGAGCAGCCTCATCTCCATGGGCTGTAGGTGATGGGAATTTGCACATGTAGGGAGCCTCCAGTGAGGGTGTGTCATGAAAATGCACACACCTGCATCTTAGGAAAAATGGAGGCATTGTGAGCGCCCTTCACTCTCCATAGCCGTATAAACGTATAGATTTGAAGTTTCTCTTATCTTACCTCATTTCTCTTCTTGGTTGACACAGTTATCTATTTTATTTACTCTCTTTAAAAACACTTCCTAAAAATTGTTGTATTATTATTATTTTTATCTCTATGGTCATTTTGCTTGCATGTGAGTCTGCATCACGTGCATGCCTGGTGCCTGAAGAGGCCAGTAGAGGGCATTCAGATCCCTTAGAACTGGAGTTACAGATAGTTGTGAGCCACCATGTGGGTGCTGGGAATTGAAGCTGGGTCCTCTGCAAGAGCAGCCAGTGCTGAGTCATTTACTTGTGAGTCTCTTGTATGCTATGCGTCGATTCTGTCTGTCTTTGCCTGTGACTCGTTAGCTCTCATGCCTGCTCACGTTATCTTTCTCCTCCTCCAATCTGCTCTGTGGATTTTCCAGCTGGAAGACCATGTCCTTTATCAGTCCAAGCCTTCTCCTACTTTTATTCTTTAACATTTGTTTATTTATGTATGTGTGTGTGGGGGGGGCACTACACAGTCATGTGGCTGTTCATGATGTGTACAAGTGTTATGCTCAGATCATGGGAACCCCCAAAAGACCAGCATGGAGACCGAATCCCACATGTAAAAACAAAGAGCCTTTATTATTTTCAAGCTCCGAGCTTGGTCTCTCTGTCCAATGCAGCGGTGAGAGCAGAGGGCCCTGAGCCCAGGTGGGGTAGAGTTTTTATCATAGCGGAGGTTGGGGTGACGGGATTTCCAGGGTTCAGGACCCTGATTGGCTGACAATTGTCTAGGGGTATCTGTATAAAAAAATAGGTGTGTGCTAGACTCAAGGACATCTGGCCACCTTATCTAATGGTTGGAATGTTTAGGATGTTAGGTACTTCCTCATCCCTGGGTGGTATCAGCTTAAGGCTTTTCCTGGATCTGGGTGTTGCCTGCCAGTAAGCCTGTCACAGAAGCTGTGTCTAGGCTCCTAAGCCTGTCATGGCTGCTGTGTGGTCAAGCTGTTTTGGGGCCTCTCAACACATGGGGGAGTGTGTACCATAGTGAGCATCTGTGGAGGTCAGAGGACATTTTTGTGGGGTTGATTCTCTCTTTACAAAACGTGTGTGCGACATCTGTTCCTGCTGCTATGAGGAGACAGAGCCTACCAGGAATTGAACTCAACATCATCAGCCTTGTGCACCAAGTGCCTTTATCCACTGAGCCATCTTATCTGTCTTCCTGCTGTTCTTAAGCATATGCTATTGATGTGTGTGTATGTTCGTAACAGTCACACATTCACAGAAACTTATAGGCTCACTATCTATTATACTATATATCATATAGAGTAACCTTTTCCTGGAACAATTTTGACTTAAACCAGTTGCCCAATACATAACAGTGCCCATTTTTCATTCTTAATATTTTCTTGATTTTCCACACAGAATTATATGTTCCATATAGTGTTCATTTATCTTTTCTGGTTATACGACAAGCCCTGCAGGATACAGTGTTTTTTCTTTCCTTGCTGTCCCTCACTCTGCATGGGGACAGAGCTTAATACATACCTTTGGAAGGAAGTGAAGGTCTTGGCAAGTGAGCGAGCTTTGTGTGTGAGCGATCCATACTTGTGGCAGGGAGTAGGCGAAGCCTTAGTGAGTCCTTTTGAATGATGAGATGGCAGCATGGAGTTTTCTTGAGCTTAATGGTCTATGACATTTTACTTTTACTGTTTGGATGTAAGTGGAATGTATACCTTCGGTGAATCTCCCATGATTTCCCTGCTGTGACACCAGGTGTCTTTTATAAAGCTAGTCATCTTCTCCCCTTGCCGTCTCCGCTTGCAGGTGCATCGGATGCTCATGCTTGCGACATCTGTGCTCACCTGCATTGCTTTTGTTCTGCCTTTTGTGTACAGAGGAGGCTGGAGTCGGGTAAGTGTGCCTTCGACAGGATGTCTCCCTGGAAATCTGTTTTGATGTCAAAGCAGACTGCTACTTTATTCTCAAAGGTGGATAATGAGACATTTCTGGGTACATCCTTTTTTCCTTGACTTATCTGATGACTTCACCTGGTCGGGGACCAGGAGTGAAGGGAGGCTGTGAATACAGATTGCTTGGTACTGAAATGTGTTTTTAGGCCATATCTCATTTCTTGCACTCCTTTAGTGAGCATGTTTTCCTTATAGAATGTTGAAATTTTGAAGCATGATGTCTAAAATTTATTTATTTATGTATTTATTTATTTTTGTTTGTTTTTTAAGATAGGGTCTCTCTGTTTATCCCTGACTGTTTTGGAACTTGTTCTGTAGACCAGGCTGGCTTTGAACTCAGAGATCCACCTACATTCGCCTCCCAAGTGCTGGGATTAAAGGCATGAGCCATCATAGCCCAGCTATTTTTGCTATTTTAATGCTGTGTATGTGTATTTGTGTGGATCTGCGCAACTCTAGCTTCAGGGGCAAGCATAGTGGTTGTGAGGTGCCTGATGTGGGTGCTGACTGAAGTTGGGTCCTCTGGGAGAGAGCAGTAAGCACTCTTAACCACCGAGCCATCTCTCCATCCCAAGTGTGATGTCTAAGAAACAGGATCAATTAAAGTGGCTTTCTCTTATGATTATCACTCAGCTAGTAGAAATCGCATCTCTGCTATATGGGCAGTCTTGCTAAGTGCTGTATATATATATATATATATATATATATATATACTATCAATTTTTAAAAAATTAATTAAAATTAATAATTACATCAGTCCTCTTTTCTTCCTTTATTCCCTTTAGCCCTTCCCATGTTTCCTCACTCCAGCTCTTCACATTCCCCCTCACTCCTCAAATTGATGGCCTTGTTGTCTTTGATTATTATTCTCTCTCTCTCTCACACACACACCACAAACATAAAAATATAAATATAACCTTCTGTGTCCATTTAATGTCGCTTGTGTACATATAACTTTGGAGTTGACACTTTGCACTGGATAACCAATTAGGGGACTCGTCCCCGGGAGAGGCTAAGTCTCCCTCTCTCAGTGGTCAGTAGTTACCTGTGGTTCTTTGTCTACTGGTGGGACTTCATGACATTTTCCCCTTCTGTGTTAGAATGCTTGTTGGTGGTGGTGTTCAAGTCTTAGTTAGGCTGAGGATAGTTTCTATGTCATCTCTAAGACATGCAGTCTCACAGCCGACTTCCTGGTCCTCTGGCTCTTACAGTCCTTCTGTGCGCTCCTCCGCAATGTATGGTTTTAAATTTGATTTCAGTTGGCAGACAAGGCTGCCTATTAACGATGCCCTTTGTTCAGCGCGCAGGCTACCATCCGTACCTCGGCTGTACGGTGATGATTTTAGCTGTCCTTCAGCCTCTGCTGGCCACCTTCAGACCATCTTTACATGACCCAAGGTACGGACAGCTCTTACACAGAAATGCTCTCAATGTGTGTGTCATTAGATGGGCAACTAACTTCTTTTCAAAGTAGAAACACTTTGCATTTTGTAGCATGCAGTGATTGATTGTGTTTACATCTAAGGACTTTAAAATGGGTTTTAGATACCCAATTCCCTGGCAATAGGGAAATTGCATGCTTCTTATTCTCTTGGGGGAAAAATTGCTATTGCGTCACTTTAAAGACTAGCGGCTGGTTCTTTCTTTTGGTAGGAGGCAAGTGTTTAACTGGACTCACTGGAGTGTGGGGACAGCTGCTAGAATAATAGCAGGTAAGTCCCTGCAATGCCACTTACTCATATATAATTGCTGGCTGTTTACATGGAAAGTTGTAATTTGGCTTAAATGATTTTAGATGCATTAGTAATTGGAGTAATTGGTTGTTGAGGAGAAATCAGCCTGAAACATTGAAATCCAGAAAGTAATTTCTACAAGTAACTATTTAAGTCATTATTTAAGCTTCAAGTTTTAAAAAATGACTTTAAAACTTTAAAACTCAGCCCTTTCTTTTCCATTTCCCTGCATCTGCCTTTGCAAACAAATGAGGTTATGGTAATGACTACACACAAGGAGGGCAAGTGAGGTCCCAGGGTGAGGAGGATGGAGTGTGCTGGTCCCAGGGTGAGGAGGATGGAGTGTGCTGGTCCCAGGGCAAGGTGGATGGAGTGTGCTGGTCCCAGGGCAAGGAGGATGGAGTGTGCTGGTCTCAGGGCGAGGTGGATGGAGTGTGCTGGTCTCAGGGTGAGGTGGATGGAGTGTGCTGGTCCCAGGGCGAGGTGGATGGAGTGTGCTGGTCTCAGGGCAAGGAGGATGGAGTGTGCTGGTCCCAGGGCGAGGTGAATGGAGTGTGCTGGTCCCAGGGCGAGGTGAATGGAGTGTGCTGGTCTCAGGGTGAGGTGGGTGGAATGTGCTGGTCCCAAGGAGAAGTGGATGGAGTGTGCTGATCCCAGGGTGAGGTGGGTGGAGTGTGCTGGTCCCAGGGCGAGGTGGATGGAGTGTGCTGGTCTCAGGGTGAGGTGGATGGAGTATGCTGGTACAAGCCCTCTGGCTCCAGCCCATCTCCTAACTGTCTATCCTTGCAGGGCAGCTGGTCTCCAGAGGGCAGCTGGAATTATCTGACACAGTTTTTCTTTTCAGTACCGGGGACTCAGTCCCCAGGGCCTCAGAGAACACTAGCACCGAGCTGCATCCCCAGGCCTTGTATACTTTTTATTTTGAGACTAGGTCTCACCAGTTTGTCAAGACTAGCCTTGAGCTAACTCTGTAGCTCAGATACTCTTTGAGCTTGTGGTCCGCCTGCCTCAGCCTCCCGAACAGCTGGGTATAGAGGCCTGCGCCAGGTACATCTGTTTGACTCCGAGGGAGGCACCTGTCGCCTTAAGTTCTATTGCTTGTGGGATTAAGTACGGGATGACTCTAAGGTCGACAATCATTTCTTCATTTCTCCCCCTTTTCTTCGTTGCAGACTTACATTTCTGGAAAGGTTGGGTATTTTTGTGGTTGTTACTGATGTTAGGTATCGAACCCAGGGCTTTTTAGGCCTGCTGGCTAGTACTCTACCCCTGAGCTGCATCCCTAGTTCATGGGTGCTTTCTTAGCAATTCTTAGATCGTAATTTCCTATCTTGTCTTATGTAGTCTTACAATAAGGAAGATCAGATTATCTCAGCCCCCAAGATTATTCTTTTCATAAATGTTTAATATATTTTAATTAATGTAATGCATCAATTATTCTTTTTCCTGGGCACTATGTTTGAGTACATTTTATTTCCCCTCTTTTCTCCATAGTGGCAGCCATGTTCTTAGGAATGGATTTACCTGGATTGAATCTCCCCAGTCCACAGAAGACCTATGCCATGATGGGGTTTGTGGTCTGGCACATCGGGACAGAGGTGCTTCTGGAGATCCATGCTTATCGGCTCTCTCGAAAAGGTACCCAGCTTGAAAAGTCCTACCGGCTGGAGAGATGGTGCAGGGTATGCGCTTGCTTTGCAAGCATGAGGATCTGAGTTCAAATCTCCACGAGAAAAGTCGGGCATAATTATGTGTGCCTGTGACCCCAGTGCTGTGCAGGAATGGGGACAGGATGATGGACAGCTGGGATTTGCTGGTTGCCAGCCTAGCTCCAAGTTCAACGAGGGACCTTGATTGAAGGAAATAAGGCAGAGAGTCTCTGTGTGTGCTTGCACATGGCGTGTGTGCAAACACACACATGCACATACACATATATGCACGCACACCCCATCCCACCCAGGTACAGAAAGTTTGCAACATTTAGTAGTGTGAATGGCCAAATCTACATCCTAGAAAATTGGGGAATATTAGGACTCAAGTTTTACCTTCTTTTTGTGACAACTAGTTGACTTGCATATCCCCATTCTTATAAACATACTTTGTTCTTGACAGTTGAAATATTGGATGATGATAGAATTCAGATCCTTCAGTCACTAACTGTCGCTGAAGCAGAGGTGAGATTCTCCTTTCTTGTTGATTGACACAAACCTTAATGATGATGCTTTCTGCTAAATCTCAGTTTTTATTTCAGGGCCATGTTTTTAAGAAGGCGGTACTGGTGATTTACATATGTGGGAATCTGACTTTCCTCATGATATTCTTATCTGCAATCAACCAAGTATGAGCAAGCAAAGACTGTTTTTTTGTGGGCCTGGGTCATAATTATCAAAACAAGGAGACCTGGAGCTTGTGCTGACTGCCAGGAATGTGTTTTAATTCAGAAGACCCATGGGCATTTCTGAAGAGGAATTCTGAAGTCTGGTTTGTCCAGATTATTTTCAGCCAGGCCATAAAGCCTGTGTATTGATGTCAATCAAACCTTTTTGTGTTACTGCATCTTAAAAGGGACATTGTACTCCAGATGACATGACTCTCAACAAACCATGCCATATTTAAAACAGTTAACTAGAATGATTAACAAATGAAGAGAATTACCTCAGGCAAAGGATAAATGGAGATTGTATCTTTGGGAATGAGAGGGATTTTGTGTATGTAGCCCAGGCTGACCTCCAACTGCTGTGTAACCAAGGCTAACCCCTAACCTATCTTCCTGCCTCTGCTTCTGGGTGGTGGGATTACAGGTGTGTACCACCATATCTGGTTTTAAAGGGACTGTAATTTTCATGACAATGCTGCTGTGGGAACTTTAAAGAAAACATTTATGTTGACTAGTTTATCTAGAGATCTTAGATTTAAAAAAATTCCTACTACATTTTGATGTTTTTATGAACACACACACACACACACACACACACACACACACACACACACACACTCCAAACAAAGAAAATCTACGGAAAAAAAAACCCATGTTTTCCAGTCCCGAGTTTGGGACACGTTCTTTGCCCTGTGTGTTGCATTGCTTCTGGTGCCTTTCGTTAACATTTAATTATATTGTGAATATTACATTTTCTTTGTTAGCAGTGAATGCAGTAGGCATCTTCTGCTTAGAGATATCCTTTATTTTTTTTCATACATGGAGCTGAAACGACATTTTGTTTTGTTTCAGCTCTAAGATGAGTCCTTCCTTGTAGGAGAGAGAGATCAAAGCCATGAATTCCACATTTGCTAAAACTCACCCTTGTGAGAGTGTCCGGCCGGTGCTCTCATGTCTTGTGAGGATAAAATGACATGGACGGGTTCCTTTGGAGCATCCCTGGTGCTCTAGTAACTCAGCACAGGCAGTGAGTGATGTTTTCCTCTCTACTTACCATTTCTATCTCGACGTTTGCTATGAGGGCTTACAGCCAGTGGGTGGCGCTGTAACACCGGAGGACATGTCTGTTCACCTTAAGGGTTTTTTTTTTTTTTTTTAAATGGGGGCTATTTTCTTACACTCTATGGCTCTTAATTTGCTTTTTTTCCTTTTTGGGTTGGGGTAGTAGGTGCTCTAAACTTAAATTAGTGACTGGTGCTATTACATTCTGACAATTTTTTTAAAAAAATTATTTATACCGACTGTTTGATATTTTGATATTTTCTTTTATATTCCTCCAACCCTGTAGCAAATGAAGATAATTTTCTTAGGCAAAGGAAACAAACAAAATCGGACATTTGAAAAATAAAAGAATTGGGAGGGGATATATTTTATTTCTTTGAATATTCTTTCCGATTATGATACAGTTTCTGCTTGGCCCCAGAACCCTATTTCCATCTCTGAGTAATGACTTCAGCATCATGTTTTTATTTCTAACAAATAAAGTGAAATTTTCCTCTTATTTTTTTTCAAGTAGCTTAGGGTTCAGATAGGAATTTCCTATGTTTGTGTTCAGTGGGTTCCGTGGTACAGTTTACACTAGCCTGTGAGAATGTTTTTATTTCAAAAGGAAAAGAGCTGGAGATGTAGCTCGGTCGTGCGGGGCTTGAGTAGCATTCATGAGACCCTGGCCCTCGCACTGGCATTGGAGAAACAAGACATTCTGAGTCACAATTTAAATCTACGTGAAGACATTTTCTTTCGGTTTTCCATTATGAGCTGCTGAAGGCCAAAACAGCTCTCTTAATAAGTCATGTTCAATACCTGACAAGAAAAGATTCTTTTCAGGAAAAGGTGGAATTTGCCTGGGTTCTGTTTCCAGATAGGTGAACTTACTGGATTTCTAGTGCTGAGACCAATATTGTAATGTATTCTTTGAAAAGAAATATTTTTATTAATTCTTTAAGGATTTCACATAATGTATTTTGATCATATTCCCCTCAGCTTCTCCCAGATCTGGCATGACTTCCCTTCTTCCAGACTGCATCTTTATATATGTATTATATGATTCTACTCTAGTTTGTGTGATCTATACACTTCTGGGTGGGGGGGGTCACCAACTGGGGAGCAAGGTCGATTTATCACAAGCCACACTCTTAAAGAAAAGTGACTCACTCCCACCAGAAGCCTGTCCGTAGGTCCTCAGGGATGGGGCTCATGGACCTCTTCCCGCTCCACACTAGAGTGCGGACTGGCTTGCTCTTGTGCGGGTGTTATGCAGGCAGCCACAGTGGCCATGGGTTCATGAGTGGAGTGGTCCTGTCAACTCCTAAAGACACAGTTTTCACCTTTTCCTTCTTCCCCGGCCTCTGGCTCTTACAGTCTTTGTGCCTCTTCCTCTGAGATGGTGCCTGAGCCTTGGGAGGGGGGTATGGTGATATTTTCTTTTGTACCAAAATGTTATTTGTATGTTAATAAATAAAGTTGCCTGGGGGTCAGAGCTATTAGCAAGCCATAGGAAAGCAGGGCAGTGGTGGTGTACACTTGTGATCACAGCACTTGGTAGACAGAGCTAGGTAAGTCTCTGTGTTCAGGGATACAGCCAGCATTGGATACACATGCCTTTAATCTCAATACCAACCATAGAACACCTGGAGGTCTATACAGACAGGACGTAATGAGGCAGTCCTGTGGTTGGGTTTACAACCACTGAGAAGGCAGAACAGAGACTATATAAAGACTTTAACACAGGCTCCTTCGGAGAGGTAGGACCACTGCAGGAGGAAGGGTAAGGTTTTAGCTCTTAGCTCTGACCTCTTGACTTTCTTCTTTGCATTGGTTCTGTGTTTCTTATTTATAAGACGGTTGGTTACATCTACAGGGGGGTGCCATAGGGGTCCCACTTATGGCTGAGCACGTCAGACACTTACTCTCTGCACTTTGACCAGCTGTGAGTTTCTGCAGGGCATATTCCTTTTTACACACGGAGGCTTGCTCCGGTTTGTCCCTCCGTTGACTTGTGCAAGGAAATCTGTGCCGCTCAATCCTAGTGTGCCTGTTGTTTCCCTGAGGAGCACGCTACGACCCTTCGGCTCCC
>CABHPQ010175736.1:0-16465 GCA_902168405.1 Peromyscus aztecus
CTGCTGCCATGCCATTCTTGCCATTATGGAGTCTCCATCCGGAACCATACGCCCGAGTAAACTCTTTCTTCCTTAGGCTGCCTTTGATCACAGCCACAGAACAGCAGCTACTATACCAAGTAAAGGTGGGAGGAGAGAACCAACTCTCCAAAGTTGTCCTCTCCTCCCCATACGCCCGCCATGCATGTGTACCCGCCCACCCCCACCCCCCAATCATGCACACATATTAAGTTTATTAAAAGGAAAGATAGTAATATCCGGGTCCCGTCCTAGACAGCTCAGTGTGACTATTTCCCACCAACAATCAGATGTTGTCAGTGTGTGCCAGCCTGAGAAGGATGGCTGGAGGGGTGAGGGGTGGAGAATGTAATCTCACCTATGTCTTAACTCACAGACTCAACTAGTTTTGCTGTGTGTGTGTCCAGTGAGCCTGAGATACCCTTGTCTCCTTTCCAATGCTGGGATAGCAAGTGATTCTAGATTCATTCTGTCTCTGTGGTAAAATACTCTGACCAAAAGCAATGTAGGGGAGGAAAGGATTTACTTAGCTTATACTTCCAGGTCACAGTCCATGACTGAGGGAAGTCAGTCAGGAACTCAAGTCAGGAACTCAAAGCAGAAACCATAGAGGAACCCTGCTGGCTGGAAGACTCTTGTTTAACCAGCTTTCTCATGCATGCCTAGGGATGACGCCACCCACAGTGGGCTGGACCCTCCACCATCAATTAACAATCACAAAGACATGCCTACAGGCCAGTCTGACCTAGGCAACTCCTCTGCCCCTTCACATGACTCTAGGCTGTGTCAAGTTGACAATTAAAGCTAACAAGGAACCAAACACGCACTACCACACCACCATGCGGGTTTTGAACATGGGTTCTGGGAAACCAAGATATTCACGCTTCCGAGGCTAGCACTTCATGGAATGGGCACCCAGGGCCACAGTGAGAGTCTTTACACCTCACCCTGGAGGCCCATTGCCCTTGCCTTTCTGGCAAGTGGCTAAGGTAGAGTAGAACTCCGTGACTTCAAAGCAGACTCACTCCAAAGCTTACAGAAGTCCAATCTTCAGGCAGGCAGGGAACGGGACAGGGTCCCCTTGCTCTGATTTAGAGATGAAAGAACTGACTTCTCCACAATTGATGGCTGATGTCAGCAAAGATGCTCAGCCTTGACAAGCCAAGTCAGAGCTAAACCTTGTTCTTCCAGCCCAAGGCTCCCAGCGCTGTCTATACCCTTAGAGAAACTGGAGGGGCACACAGGTTTTCCAGTTTGCTTTTAGCTATAGGATCAAGGAGACTTTCATGTGAGTCCCAAAGGCCTTTACAAGGGCGTTTCTGTGGAAAGTTCCCTTTGGGGCTTTTAGTCACTTTCTGGGAGGTCTGTATGTCATCTCTGTGTTTCACAGTTTGATTTAACTACCAGTACTGAGCTCCACGCCTTCTGCGTGTGGTGAGAAGGAGTGGTGATCATAACTGCTCATGCCAGTGTCCTGGGGGATGGGCTCATGTTTTGAAGGAATATTCTGGAAGGATCTGCAACCTCTGCCACAGCAGGAGCCTGCCTTCGAGTTTTCTCTTCATACAGCACAGAGAATGAAACGCAGAGAATCCTGCTGATGGAGGCGAGCACAGGATGTAGATTCTCACCACACGACATCTCTAGTATCATCAGTATCAGGACCACCAAGCTATAGCATGGGTCTTGGATGTTCCCTCCAAAGTACTGTGTGTTGATGGTACTTTGGAGAGACACTTAGGTTCCTCCCTTTGGCTATCAAACTATTGAAACAATGGACCCCAAATAAATCGGAATTTTGCCAGGAGGAAATTGGAAATTTTCCATGCTGAGGAAGGGAAAGGCTGAAGTCTGGTGACAGCCAGAGGAGGAACTCCTCGTCTCCCAGCAAGTTATTTCACACAGTTCTGACAACTTGTCAGACCACCTTGAAGGAGAGACTGGAGTTGAGACGATGACTGGTCAGTGACGGGCAGGACCACATCTTGTCCGGAGCTGCTCAGCTATGCATGCCTGTTGCCTTCTGCATAAACATAAATTTCAAGTCAGGATCCCAAAGGTGGACTTGGGGGTGGTGGTGGGGGGTGTCACAGGGTCTCTTTGCTTGTTGCTCTTCCCATTCTGGCTTTCACTATAACTTGTGTGTTTAATTGGCTTATTGAGGACAGGTGGCCTAGCCTGACTTGTTAGGGATGCCAGAACACAGTCTGACTCTAATAACTTGGTAACAATGGGGTCTATGATGCACCCTAAAAGCTTCAGGTGCTGAAATATAATGGGCAGTGTGATTGTGTTATGCAGGGGATGGATAGGAGGGGATACAGACATCAGGATCTCCCCCATGAACTCGATTTTACCACAAAGCAAATGAGTTCCCCCTGTTTTTCCAGCTTCTCTCCTGTGAGGATGGATGGAGGCTCTCCTTCCTAAGGATGCTTATTGGTGAAATTATTAAGGCCACTCCACGTAGTTAAAAGGAAGATTTATTTAGTGGGTAACTTACAAATGAAGGGATAGGTAGGTCGCGGGGTCTGGGGAAGGTGTATCACAGTCCAGCGGTGTTCTATGGAGCTCTGCTCGGTCCACCTCCAGCATCCAGGGTCCAGGAACAGAGAGAGTGCTGGCCTATCCAGATTTCGGGTCTCCAGGGGCCTTCCTTGGCCCCGCCTTGTAGGCGTGACAGTTGAGGGTTGGAACTTCCAGATCAAAGCTGGAATGGCTGCCCACTACAGATGCTGCTCACGGCATCATCTTGGAGGTGGAGAATGAATGGTCACTAAACTGTCAGTCCCTTGATCTTGGATTCCCCAGCCTCTAGAGCTGTAAGAAATCAATTTCAACTCTTTATCAATGGCCCAGTGCCATGGGTTTGGTTACAGCAGTTCAAAAAGCCTGGGGCAAGGTCTTTAATAATGTGGCGTGAATAGCAGGAGGCCACTGGGTGAGCGCTCCTCTGATCTGACTGGTGTCCCTAGAGTAGACTCGGGCACACTCATAGGAAGACTGGGAGAAACACAGCAAGGGGAAGGCACCACCAGCCATGGGGCTGCTTCTAAAGCAAGCAAGCCTGCTGCCTCCTCATTCCTCACTTCCAACTTCTAGAGCCACGAGAAAGTAAGCTTCTGCTTAAGCCGCTTGGTCTGTGGTCTCTGTCTGTCTGTCTTTGTCTCACTCAGTTTCCTTGCCTGCTTTATTTAGGGCTTCTTTTGCTGTGATAAGTACCATGACGAAAAGCAACTTGGCATTATTTTATCTTACACTTCCAAGTATCAGTCCATCACTGAAGTCAAGGCAGGAACCTAGAGGCAGGAACAGCGGTTGCTGGCTTGCTCCCTATGGCTGACCCGGCCTGCCTTCTTATATGACCCAGGACCACCTGCCCAGGTGTGCCACTGTGTATGGTGGGCTGGGCCCTCCCACATCAGTCCTTAATCAAGAAAATGTACCACAGGCTTGCCCAAAGGCTAACTGAGGTTCCCCTTCCCCAAATGACTCTAGCTTATGTCAGGTTGACGAAACAGTGACAAGAACACTGTCTTTACTTTTTTCCTCTGTCCCATCTCTCTCTCTCTCTCTCTCTCTCTCTCTCTCTCTCTCTCTCTCTCTCTCTCATTTTGTATCTGTCTCTCTCTTTCACATTTCTCCCCATATCTCCATTTCCTTCTGTCTGTCTACCTCTCTCTCCATCTCTGTCATTCTCTCTTCCCCCTCTCTCCAGCTCTCTCTGCCTCTTCCACCTCTTTCTCTTCCTCTCTGTATCCATCTCTGCCCATCTGGCTTTACATCTCTACCCCTCCATTTCCATCACTCCTTGTCTCTCTATTTCTCCCTTCTCTTCCTAGCTCCCTCCCTATCTTTTTCTCTTTATACCTCTTTATCCCAATCTCTCTCTCTCTCTCTCTCTCTCTCTCTCTCTCTATATATATATATATATATATATATATATATATATATATATATATGTCTCTTTTTCTATCTCGTTGTCTTTATCTCTCTCTTTCCACCTATCCCTGTCTTTCTCCATTTGTCCCCAGCCTCCCAGAACTGAAATCTCTCCCGGATAGAACCGACACCCTTTTCCTACTGCTCTACCAAGGACCCTTTATTATGTTGTCTTCTTGTCTGTTGTTCCCCTCTGGGCCACAAACTCCTGGAGAGCCATGCTGCCTGGCTCATTGCTACACTGATAGCATCTAGCATGGCATTGAGTATATCCCAGGCTTAGGAGAGTTGGATATATATGAATGAATGAATGAATGAATGAATGAATGAGTGATCAATGGGATGCTTTCTGGGAATCCAAATCCAGAGCAGGGATGGCAGGCAGGCAGGACTCAGGGAACTGTCCAGCTCCTCCCGGCAACTTCTGTTGACTGGAATGTTCTGGATCAGCCCTACAGTTTCCCACCTCCAGGGCCCTCTCCCAGCCTCCCAGCCTCCCAGCCTAGGGCCTTTGCTTTCATCCCCCCCCCCCCCCCCCCCCCCCCCCCCCCCTGCGGCCCCTGACTCCCCCCCCCCCCCCCCCCACCTTCATCACCACTTAATGACATGCAGAAGATGTGAATTCCCGAGGCCCTGTTGTGTGGTCCTCTCCTCAAAGGCTGGCTCCCCACACCCTAGCTCCAGCAAGTCCCTTTGGAGGGTCTGACACACAGCCTTCCTTTCCCATCCCTCCAGCTGGACCCACTCAGGGAGCAGAAGGACTTTTCTGGGAACAGAACAGGGAGGAGGAGCCAGGAAAAGCCACAGAGGCACAAGCTTGGGCTGTCTGTTCTGGGCCTGATGTCCAAGCAGGGCTCCAAGCTGCCTGGGTGAGGTACAGCGGAATGATGAAAGAGAAAGAGACCATTAGCAGGGCCCTGTTTATCCAGAGCAGCCTGCTGGGAGTCAGGCCTGATGGTGGCCAGCCTCTTAGCACAAGGAAGCCCTCTGGAGAGCACAGCTCTCAGTGAGAAAGAAGCCAGACAGACAAGTCTGGCCTAGGATGAAAGCCGGCCTCGGAGGGTGGGCCGCATTGAGGACAGGCTGGGTCTGTGCCATTCCTAGGAAGGACCCCAGGGAGCAGGGCAGGCTTGGCACATGCAGAGGATAGCCACTTCCCCAGGATCTGGCTCTCTGGGTACTCTAGGGGTTCTTACCACACAGGAAAAGGTGTCAGACGTCTGAAGCAGCCCAGCATGGTGACTGAGAGATCTGGAGGCACTCCAGGGGGAGTGGGAGGCTTCCTGGGAGGTGGGGACAGTGTCTGGGACCCACAGCCATTGGCACAGATCACAGCTGTGCTCCATTTTCTTTTAAAATCAGAAAGAGGAGCTGGGGAGACCAGTAGGTAACGTGCTTGCTATGTGCAAGCAGAGGACTTGAATTCTATCTCTAGACACCCCCCTGCCCTCTGATCTCCCCAGGGACAAAAGATGGGCATAGAAAATGCTTGTAACCCCAGTGCTTGAGAGGTGGAAAGGCAGAGATTGGGGGCAGTCTTTGGAATGTCACTCTAGCAGAATGAGCAATCTCTAGGCTCAGTGAAAAAACCTGTCTCAAAAAAAAAAAAAGGTGGAAAAAAAAAAAAAAACTGAGGAAGACACACGACCAGATACTGACCTTTGATTTTGAGAGTGTGTTTACCTGCACATACACACACATACAGACACATACATACAGACTCACACACACACACTCAGACATGTACATACACACAGAGACACAGAGACAGACACAAACATATACACACAGACAACACAGACACAGACACAGACATACACACACACACGCACATAGATGCACACAGACACAGAGACACACGAACACACAGAGACACACATACTCTCTCTCTCTCTCTCTCTCTCACACACACACACACACACACACACACATACACACACACACACAGAGAGAGAGAGAGAGAGAGAGAGAGAGAGAGAGACAGACAGACAGACAGACAGACAGACAGACAGACATAGACACACAAAGAAATTTGAACTTATCCCAAGCGGGCAAATCTAAAGGAAGTATGTTAGTGGTACCCAGGTGATGAGGAGAAAGGAGGAATGGGGAGTGATTTACGGTGAATTTGAGGTACCTGGGACAGTCATAAAGTTATTCTAGAATTAATGATGAATTAATTAAGTCACACAACTTCATGAATAGTCTCAAAACCCTTAAACTGTGTGCTTTCAAAGGTTCCATTTTATGGTGTGTGGATTTTCGTAATTATTATTTATGAAATGTTTTCCTTATTGGTTGTTATTTTTAAGACAAAGAAGTCAGGGACAGAAAGGCAAAAAAGAATACAGTAGAAACAACAGCATATTGTGCAATTGTTAACCCAGTGAATGTGAAATGTGTTTAAACAAGTAACAAACACAGATGAGGGCAGGCAAAATTAAAACCGGGAATAGGTTTCATCTGGTATACCAAAATGGCAGCTTCCTGGAATGCTGGACTAAGGAAAACCTAGGCTGGACGCAGACTCGAAAGGAAGAAAGTTGGCGATCAGTTAGTGATGTCTGCCTGGGTCACTGGACAGGGGAGAGGAGGCGCAGATGGCATTTGCCCATTTGACTGGATCATCCCCATGGTCTTTTTCACCAATCAAAACCCCAGATCTGAGCTGTTTGGCCAGGAAGGCAGGTGCAGACCTCGGGGAGTTGGGTTAGAAGAAGGAAACCCGGGCAGGCAAATCCCTGTCTGTTTCTGCCTCTCTGTCTCCATCTCTGCCTCTCCATCTCTGCCGTCTCTCTGTGTGTATAGGTGGTGTGCATGTGGCATGCTCACACAGGGGTGTATGTGAAGGTTAGAAGCCAGCCTTGGGTGTTCTCAGGTACCATCCACCTTGGTTGTCTCTCTTTTCCTTTTTGAGACAGGGTCCCTCACTCTCCCCGTGCTTACTGAGTGGGGTGGGCTAGGCTGCCGGCCAGTGAGCCCTGGGGATCTGCCTGTGTCAGTCCCCCCCCCCTCACCCCCACTCCCCCGCACCTCCCCCTCCACCCTGTGCTGAGCTTCCAGGCGTGTGCCATCATGACCAGCTTTTACGTGGGTTCCGGGGGTTAGAACGCAGGTCCTTGTGCTGTGCAGCAGGCTCCTCACTGACTGACCCACCGGTGGCCCAGCCCTGAAAAATCCCTTTAGACAGCTATCTTAGACCCCGCTCTCTATGTGCCTGTGAGGACCCCTATGCGCCTTCCTTTCCCACTCTCTCCATCCTCAGAACAGCCCTCACCCCTGGGCAGCTGCTGCCTGCATCGGACCAGGTCCCCCGGGGCGGTTAGCAGCTCTGAACCGCACAGGTCAGCAATCTTGCTTCTGTTCTAATTGCCCTCTCTTTTCCCCCCACAAGACCAAGAACTCCCCGTGGAGAAAAGGCAGTCGAGCAAAGAAAGGCTTTCCCAGCCCTCCTGGTGCAGGCCCTTTCATTAAAATCCGTGCATCGCTAGCCTGCTCATCTTTTCCAGTGGGGCTCAGCAATTAAGAGACCCCCTCACTTTTCACGGTGTGTCAAGAGACCTGCTCTGGGCAGCAAAGAAAAATACATTTGTCATTGGGATGACAGTCACAGCGGCTAAAGCCATTTTTATCCTGTAGTCGCGTAGCTAACCTCATCCCTTCTGGGAAAAGAAAATAATGAATATGAGAAGTTCTGTTTACAAATATGCACTTTTCACTGATTTCTCTTGCAGCCTGGCAATTTTTCAAAAGGACAGATTTCTTGGAAACACTGTTCAAGGCCAGAAGATAAAACGTGGTATCTAGAGAGATGCCTGGGGCTCTGTGTGTTTAACCGGGTAATTGGGCATGGACTGTGGAAGGTCAAGTTCTTGAGCCAAGGTGCCCCAAGGTGTTCATCTGGAAGGAAGTCCTGGGGTGACACACAGTCAGGTCTAAGAGCACTCTGCCCTCTGTTCTGCTTCCCAAAGGGCCAGGCTTCTGTCAGGCTTATAAACTATCTCCTCACCTTTATTCAAGCAAGTGTGTGTGTGTGTGTGTGTGTGTGTGTGTGTGATCCAGGGTTATCCTTTATCACCCTTCATCTTATTTTTTGAGATGGACGGTGTCTCTCAATGAACCTGGCAGTCACCATTTCTGTTAGGCTGGCTGGCCACCCAACCCCTGGGATCTTTCTGTCTCTGTTCCCCCGGCACTGCGGTTATGGACATTGCCACATGCCTGGCTTTTTATGTGGGTGTTGAGGATCTGAACGCTGGTCCTCAGGCTGCTCAGCAATCACTCCATCCACTGAAGCGTTGCCCAACTCCTATTCAAGCAAATCTGGAACTCTCTGATGCCCATGGATGTTGGAGGAGGAACCGAATGCGTGAGCCCATGGCTCGCCACCCTTGGCTATTTGAAGCTCAGCCTGCTTTGTCTGCTTGACACACTGATAAGCACTTTAAGCCCAGGGTTGATCATGAGACCAGACGAGATAAGCTTTATCAGTTCACAAGTGAAACTGATCAGTGATGGTTTCAGGAGAAGGAAAGAGAATGTCCCTATCCACACAGCCTGTGGATTCTCCAATTCTGTTTGTGTTCTTCTCTATCGTCCACAGAATTGTTTTTTTTTTGTTTGTTTGTTTTTTGTTTTTTGTTTTTTTGTTTTATCCAGTCATAGTGTCTCTAGTGAATTCTCCTCCTAGGCAGGTGATACCTACGTGGTCACTTTCGGACACCCAGTGACGGTTGTCAGAAGCTGAGCTCAGGCAGTCATTTGGTGTGGCTTAGAGGCTTTCTTGAGGGAATTCCTCTTGAAGGAATACCTTTTTGGGGAGGCACAAGTCAGTGGGAGGAACCCGATCTGCACACTTGTGTGTGGTTCCTTGCTTCTCCTTACCTTTCCAAGCTGGGACTGGTGGTGGCCACTTTAGAGGCATGGGGATTTAGAAGCACAGCTATACCCTTCTCAGCCTTTGGATATTCTCCATCATCCCAGGGACTTCACCATCAAGAAAGCCATCACCAGATGTGACCCCGTGGATCTCCAGAACAGTGAGCTACATAACCTTCTTTTCTTTATAGAGTTTCTGTCCTAGTTAGCTTTAACCGTTAACTTTACACTTCCCAGAAAAGGCAGTCTCCACTGAGAGGCTGAGATGGGATGACCTGTGGGCATGTCTTTGGAAGAGTGCCTTGATCGTTAATCTACATAAAAGGGCTCAGCCCGCTGTGGGTGGCACCATTCTCTGGGCAAGTGGTCCTGGCCTAAAGCACCTCAACCATGATGAACTGTAACTGATAAGTGACTTAAACTTTTCTTCCCTAAGTTGCTTTTAGGTAGAGTGTTTTCTCACAGGAACAGAAAGGAAATGACAATAGTCAGTTCTGTGTGCCACCCAGCACCTCTAACTCAAGCACAGGATTTCTGGATGAGTGGTAAGAGGTGAAATGCGGAGGATTATGAGTGTAGCTGAGCAAATGGCACTCTGAGATGCTAATCAAGTCCTGCGTTGGAGTGTGCACAGTGCACAAAGTGTGCCTCTTCCCCTGACAGTGTGAATGTTGTTTTGTTATGAAGGAAATATTAGACCCCCAAACAAGCATGAACAACAACAATAACAAAAAAAAAAGAAAGAAAAAAAAGAAAAGAAAAAAGAAAAGAAAGACTTTCTTTGATTCATCTTTTCCATTTTGGTTTGCGTAAAGCACCTAATTTCTCACATCAGCCCTCACTGTGTGGTTTCAGCCCAAGCAGGCCTCAGTGAGGTTGTGAAAATAGGTGCAGTTTCTTCCCTGGGTCCTTCTGAAGCTACTGTGAACTCACCCAGCCAAGTGACACTCTGTGTGGGGGAGGGGTGCACACAGTAGACAGATGTCCAGCTGCTTGTTGGCCTTGAATGCATTCTTGACCTCTGACCTTGGTTTTGAAGTCCTTTTCTCTTTAAAGCTGTGCTCACAGGTTTTTGCTGGTGGAGACACCTACAATGTCAGTTTTGAGAGTCAGGTATTTTTTTTTAAAAACTGATAGCAGAGGTTAGGGTCTTGAGTAGACCAGCTTGGCCTCAAACACCTTATGTAGGCAAAGGCTACCTTAAATTGTTAACTTTCTGCCTCCACCTCTCAAGTGCTGGCATTACAGGTGTGCATTACCATATCCACTTTGTGTGGTGCTGGGGTTCAAATCCAAGGCCTCCTGCGTACTAGGCAGGTGCTCTATGAAGGTAAGTCCCAAGTCCCAAGATCAGTACTCTCATAGAGTCCTAAGAGGATGGGAGAGTAGGGGTCTGGATGAAGCTTCAAAAGAAAATAGAAGATCATGTTTTCCTTATCAATGAAGGCATGACTTTTCTTTATGACACATCAAAATTATACTTTAAATAAGAAAGGGATAACATGGCAATTGCCCCTATAATAGAATGCCGTCATATTTTCAAAGACTGGGATTCCAGGACTCCATAGTAACATGGCTATTGCAAGAAGAAATACTTTCTTTGGAGAATGAGTATGGTTCGTCTGGTTTGGAAGAAAAGATTCCATGTCAGCTCCGTATAACATGGATGCACCAGGTGAATCCAGTCTCCCTCTGCTTCCCTGACTGTAGTTTTGGGGAAAGACAGAGCCCTGGCATCTGACCCTCCCCCTTCTCACTGGCTTTGGTCCCTGGACAGCAGGAGCCTGGAGAAAGGGCTGTGGGAAGATGGAGGAGGGGGAAACATGAGGAGAATGGGAGGAACCATCTTGCAATCGCTGGAGTGATCCAATGGAGGGTGAAGGGTGATCTGGGGCTTGCTGTTCAATCTTCTCCCTTCACCCACCCATTCCTTCTTTCAAGAACTATGTGTGTGTGTGTGTGTGTGTGTGTGTGTGTGTGTGTGTGTGTGCACATGCACATGCACACCCACAAGCACAGAAGGCAGTTTGGCAATACATCCAGTTTGCACTGTACTTTCAAATACTACCGCAGGTCAGGACTAAGCATGGCATCCTAGAGCCTGCTTTACACTATCGTGTGCTTTTCGTCTCTCCGCAGAGCTGTGCCCATGAGTCCCCAGCCTTCCCTACTTCCCTTGTGGTTGTAGGTCCCCTCCTCACCCTGGGAAGGGCTCTGTTGTACAGGAGTCTCTCTAGCTATCCACATCTGCTTTCTTGACTCGCTGTCTGCAGGTGGATCTCTTTGCCTGGGCATCTGTGTTTACTCCGTGAGCGAGGAAGAAGAGAGATGGCCCATGGGAGCCTAGCAGATGTGCTCCAGAGGAGTAAAAGTGCTTTATTTCCATCCCCTCACTCCTCTGCCCTCATTGACTTTACCCCGGAGGAAGCCCTCAGCTCTAGCAGTGGCTGCAACCACAGTGATTTAAACTTCTTCCTCCTTTGACTTCTCTTGGTTTAGCAAATCCATAGAACACTTTGGGCTGCAAATAACTTGAATGCTTGCCCGGAATGGCAAGCATGTGCCATTTCCAGAAAAGGCAGGCATAGAATGGAGGGGGACTGAGTTGATGCCCGTTTCTGTAGCAAGTTGGCTGTGTGACTCCAGGACAATGATGGTAACTCCCCAAAGTATGGTGGGGTACACTGGACAATTCTCCTTCGTCTCAGGCCAGATATGTACTAGCTTTGATCGTTTTTCCTTATTCTTAAAACGCTTAAAAATGATAGAAACCAGGGATCAGACTCAGCTGGTAAAGTGCTTGCCAGGCAAGCACAAGAAACTGAGTTCAGTCGCTCATACCCATGTAAAAGGCTGGGCATGGTGCGTACCCTCGATAATCCCAGAACTGGGGAGGCAGGCACAGGAGGATTCTTGGGGCTCAGGGGCCAGACTCACTGAATCAGCAAGTTGCAAGCCAGCCTCAAAAAACAAAGCGGACGGCACCTGTGGAATGACATGTGAGGCTGGTCTCTCCACACCCCATCCCCACATGCATGGGGCACACGCCATAGCTGAATGAGAGGGAATAATATATCCACAGGGTTTATTATTTTACTACAACTTTAGGATTCTAAGAAAAAGAAGATATATACTGGTGTCTCTCTGCCTGTCTCACCCCATCTTTTCTCCATTTTCCTTTATCCCCAACGTAGTCACTCATGTGGACTTGATTAATGTGAACATCCTAAGTATGTAAGGAACCCGTCATAACCCAACAGCAAGAAAACTACATAATCCCATTCAAATGGGCAAAAGACCTGAATAGACATATTTCGAGAGAAGATATACATGTGGTCACCATCACCAATCACTAGGGAAAAGTAAATAACAACATATAATAAATAAGGATCAAGTTAGTGATTTATGGTCTCCCGCTTGTCAGGAGAGCCGTTATCAAACACACCAGAGGAAGTATCTGTCCAAGCTGTGGAGAAAAGGCAACGCTGTGCTTTGGAAGTGAAATGTGTCCATCCTTCCAAGTGTGTCCATCGGTCCCCAGCGAATGGTGTGTTTGGGAAGGTTGCAAAACCTTTAGAAGATGGAGTCTTGCTAGAGAAGTGGGTCACTGGGGGTGGGATTTGAGGCTTTCTAGCCTGCCTCCACTTCCTGTTCACTCTCCACTTCCTGATTGCACATGCCATGTGGCCGGCTGCCTCAAGCTCTTGGTACCTCAGCTTCTATAGCATAATGGACTGTATCCCCTGGAACCATGATGGAAAACTGTATGGGTGTTCTTTAGAAAAATTAGGAGTCATATCCCATACGATCCAACAGTCCAACGTCTGGGTATGTAGGCAAGGGGAAAAAAAATCAGATTCTGAAGAGATCATTTAACTCCCGTGCCCTTTATATATAATAGCCAAGATGTGGAAACAATCCAAGTGTCTATGAATGGATAAATGGGCAGGGTAAAAATAGTACATACATAATGCAGTATTACTCTTCATTACAAAGAAGGAGAGAGATAGCTGGGTAGAAGGCTGAGTGGATAAAGTGCTTGCCATGCAAACATGGGGACTTGAGTTCAGATCTCCAGCACCCATGCAAATGCCAGGAGGCGTGGTGGCCCTCCTGAAATTACCTGCTCACTCAGAAAGTAAAGATTGGGAATCTCTGAAGACGAGCCCACAGAAGCAGGCTCTGGGTTCAAGTAGAGACCATACCTCATTAAATAAAATGAAGATCACGTGGCTATGCACATACACATGCGTGCAAACTGCACATACTCACATACAAAGACAGAAGGAAACCCTGTCATTGTGATGATGTGAATAAACCTGGTGGATATCATGTTAAGTGAAATTAGCTACGCTGCAAGAGGCAGTTACAGTATGAGATCACTTAGACTTGGAATGGGCAAAATGGTAGGCACCACAGGGGATGTGAGTAAAGGGAACGGGGAGGCACCAGTTAAAATACAAACTGTCAGTTGTAAGATGAATTAGTTCTGGGGACCCAATTACAGAACAATGACCATACTTAATCAGTGCTGTGCCATGTGGTTGAAATTTGCTGATAGATCTTAACTAGTCTCCCTATACACAACATATGTAACTGTGAGATAATGGTGGGGATTTTAACTCCCTCATCATGTAGATCTTATCACATGATAAATCCGTCTCTCAAAATACCATGTCATACGCCTTAAACATGTATTCCATTTGTCACCCATATCTCAAAAAAGCTGTGAAGAAATAACTCCTGAGAATGGAAGTTTAATTTTGTCATATGCTTTTCTTTTGTTTCTATGAATTTTCCTCTTTCTGTTTGTTATTGTGCAGATCAAAAGAATAGATTGGATCTGGGGTGTGCATGGGTATGTGCGTGTGCGTGCAGGTGTATGTATGTGTGGGTGGTTGTGGAGGACAGAGTACAACCTTGGGTGGTGTTCCTCATGTGTTGCTCGTCCTCCCTCCCTCCCTCCCTCCCTCCCTTCCTTCCTCCCCCCCCTTTTTTTTCAAGCATGTACCACCACAAAAGGATTCTAGAGGATTAAATTTAGGTCCTTATGCTTGTAAGAAAAGTGTTTTACTGGTGGGACCATCACCCCAGCCTGTGAATGGATTTCATTCATGTTAAATCCTTTTAGTACAGAACCTACAGCCGGAGCCTGGGTTTGCTGGCCAACGTATCTTGCTGATAGTGCTCGGAACGTTTGTCGCGCGCCTGTGTCCGCAAGGCTGGCTTGCAGCTTGCGTTCTCACGCTGTCTGCTCCTGTTGTCTCAGCTCCTTCTCTCTACGAGGAGAGGCGTTTCCTCTTTTTTCGTTGCTTCGACACCATTAGAATCAGACTGAAAATATCAGTTCCTTCACTGTTTGGTAGTATTTTCCCATGGACTCTCTTGAGGTTGGGTTTTTTGGTGGGCACGTTTGAGTATATGTGAAAACCTTTTAAAATATTGATTCAGTTTACTCGCTAATGATAGTTCTGTCCACATTTCATGTTTTCTTACAACAGTTTGGCTAAAACGTATTTTCAGAATAGACTATTATAACCTTAACCTAAAATGTCCAAATGTTCAAAATATTGTTATTTGTAGCATTTTCTTATGATTTCTGAAAATCTGCATTTGTAGCTAAAATTACACTGCATTTGTAATTAAGATTCTTATAAATCTCCATCAGTGAGGTATGTGTCCATATAATTTTTAAATTTATCATTGTTTGCTTAATACTTTTCAAGGTCAACCAGTTTTAGTCTTATTTTTTCAAATAAGCACATTTTAAAAACTGGTTTATCATCTCTCCTTTCTGTTTTTCCAATGTTTATACTGGTCTTTATAATTTCCTTTATTATTTAATTTTTAAAATTTAAATTGAATTTTGTTTTCAAATATTACATGTCGACAAGCTGTATATGCAGGCCGGGTACCATGTGAGGTTTGACTTGAGTATGTATTGTATGATGTTTAAATCAAGTTAAACACAGGTATCTCCTGAAATATTTATTTATGGTTAAAAACATTCAAAAATCTTTTCTTCTAGCTCCTCCTCTTCCTCCCCTCTTCTCTCTTCTTCCTTCTCTTTCCTTCTTCCCTTCCCTTCCCTCCCTCCCTTCCTCCCTTCTTCCTCTCTTCTTTCTCCCCTCCCCTCCCCCCTCCTCCCCCTTCTCCCCATTTGCTCTTTCTTTGGCACTGTGGGTCTCACACACACTCAGCAAAGTGCACACCTCTAAGCTGTACTGGAATCTCTCTTGCTTTTCGTTTTTCATATCCAATTTTTGATGAGAAGATTACTCTATTGTTTTCCCCAACGTTTTGAATTGAAATCTTAGTGCACTAATTTTCAGTGTTTCTTACATTATATGGATATTTTATTAAATTTCCTCTGAGTGTTGCCTAAGCTGTGTGGCCCACGGTGTCAGGCATGCCATTTTCTTTTCTTTTTTCAGTGCATATATTTGCTAGTATTTGTGAAAATTCCTTCCTGAACTCACAGACTATTTATAAACACATGGGAGCTGGAAAGGGTTACCGTCTCTGTTGTAGATTTTCGTCTTTATTGCCTTGATGATCGAAGAGCATAGTTATGTGGTATTTGCTGTGTGGCATCTGTCGGGATGGAGCTGAGTCAGTATCCTACGCACTATTCCATTCCTTGGTGCAGGAATTCACAGATTGCTCTTCCAGCAAACTCGCTAGTCTTGCTCTTCAAATCAGACTGCCGATTCCCTCCGTCCCTCCTCATTTTTCTTTCTTTTTCTGAGATAATGTCTCACCTAGTTCAGGCTGACATTGAACTCTCTCCATAGCCTAGGATGACCTTGAACTCACGGTGTTCCTGCCTCCTGCTCTCCACAATGCTGGAAGTATAAACATGGAGCATCCAAATCCAGCTCATGCAGTTCTGAGGATCGACTCAGGACTCTACGCATGCTAGGCAGACTTTCTAACAACCGAGACACAGTCCCAAGTCTACCAGCCTTCCCTAGTGTCTTCTTTCTAGTTACTAGATATTAATTCGTTTAAGTGGTACCTAGCATTTGTCTCTTTAGATTGTTTCAGGTTATAGTTCTGTTACTTCAGGCTCTGGAGAACACAATCTTAACTTGATGCTAGTGTGTTCTACCTTGTGCCTACAGGTCGATTTCTCCTTGTGGACTTTACCTGAAGATGTAGGAGGGCATTTTATCCATGAATTCCTTCTGTCATTTAAAGTTTTGCTTTTCCCAGGAGCTCTTCAGTGAGCGCTGATTTTTGTGCTAATTTACTAATTCAGAAGTTTCTAGAAAATGGGGGCAGTCTGAACCACAGGTTTTTCTAGGGTCCCAAATTCCCCTAAGAGAAATACTTGCTCATCTGGAGTTTAGGAAGGAACAACAATGTGGATTTTTCTTCCACCTTTTTTCTAGTTCATCTTTCCAGAGGGAATGCAAATCTTTGAGCATCTTAGTTGGGATGCTCTCAACTCTGCTCACCACCTTGGATTGGGCTCAGCATCTTGTCTTTCAAGGTTGCAAAAGTCAATCCACCTCCTCCTGCTCAGCTACCACTCTGGTTTAACTCTTCTCTTTGATATTTGAAAGATTCCTTTGTATTTCCTTATGAGACTAACCATGCACTTAGAATTTATCAGTAATTATTC
>CABHPQ010175737.1:0-49035 GCA_902168405.1 Peromyscus aztecus
GTATCTGCAATGTACACTTAATAATCATAGTCATAAATGGGTAAATAGCAAAGGAAATAATCATAAATGAGAAAACACAGGTCATGACTTTTGATTACATGTTTATCTATTTATAAAATAGGAAAATTTTTAGAAATGTAGTAACCCTAAGAGAGGAATTTAGGAAGATGGATTAATCATATATATATATATAGTCATATATATATTATATATATAATGTAATATATGCCAATTGTATATTTATGTGCCAAACAGTTAGAAACATACCTTTTAAAAACAGCATAAAATGTAAATAAATCTTAAAATATCAAAACCCACATGGAGAAACATGATAAAAATGACTTGAAGTCCACAAAAGTATTTCCTCACAATGAATAGTAAGCTGTGATCAAAGAGAGAAAGGCGATCTTGTGGCAGAGACACCAGTTCTCTTTAAATCAGTCTCTCCAGGCAGGCAACTGTTGCTTTTCAAATCACATTTACAAGACACTTGGAAGAAGAAAGAAGCCGCAGCAGCTCAGGCATGTCAGAAACACTGGGAATAGAGACCCAACTCGGTCTGATTTTTATTATTTATTATTAAATCATAGGAGCTGAAATAATTCAGCATTGTAGGATGACAGACCAAGTGACGATCACAATAGACTAGAGAACTCAGACGTACACACATGTGCACGTGCACACACAGGCACATTCACATGCATGTGGAAATTGGTCTGTGTGAAAAAAGGGATATGATAAATCGTTAGGGAAAGGACTCTCAATAAATGAAACTGGGACACAGTACCTATAACTTTTAAATGTAGCATTGTGTGAGTGAACATGTTCATGTGTGTGGATGCATGTGTGTGAGGTTATGCACAAACATGAAGCTCTGCATATACACACACATGAACAGATACACAAAAATACATAAAAGGTGGAATACAAATATGAACTCATGTTATGCACAAGAATTATCTCCAGTTTCATATCTTACATTTAAAGGAGAAACTTTAAACGGTGTTAGAAAAGAATCCTAATCATAGCCACAGCAGAGTAATCATCACACTAACCTAGTTCTTCTACCATAAGTAACTAAAATGCTGAACTAAATGTGTAAACAATCAACAGCTGAAAAAGAGAGTGTAAGATTATTACCTTTAGAAGATAAACAGATGGGAACCACCTACAGTCTTAGCAGAACTCCAAAGTGTAGCAAATTCATTCTTATGTAACACACAGAGGACACATACACACACACATAATACAGAATCAACAAAAATTGCTAAAATGAAGGAAGTATAGAAATCACCAGCGGTGGGTGGAGCAAATACCAAAGAAGTAAAGATAAAAAAAATAATTATCACAAGATTTACTAATCCAAGAGAAAAGAAAAATAAAAAAAAAGGGATGGAGGAAAATTATCAAAAAACAATTTTAAATTTGATGAAAATAAAGTCCTTTTAAAAGATGTAGAAAAATCTTGTAGCTAGCTCAATTGCTAAGTGTCTGACCCATATACTCAAGGACATGATTCTAATCTCAGCATCCATGGAAAGTCAGGCATGGTGGCACACATCTGCAATAGATGAGATAGATAGATAGATACTGAGAAAGTATAAAAAAGCCCTATTCCTAGGCTTGCTGGACAGCCAGTCTAGACTACTTGCTGAGTCCTGGGTCAATGAGGAACACTATCAAAGAAACATGGTGGCTGGATCTTGGGGACCAACATCTAAAGTTGATCTCTTGTCTCAACACACGTGTACACACATGCAAGTGGACACACATGCAAGGTGCATAGAGAGTCACTTTAAGGTTAAATAAATGCCCAACAAAGATGGCAAAGGCTGGTGGAAAACTGTATCTATGGAAACATGAAGCTAACAAATCAATAAAAAGTTAGGAAGAAATAACTGACATCCCTTTCCATTTTTAAAAGTTTGAGAATATTAAGAAAATTAAAATAATATTCTCTTGGTCTGAAACCTAAGTATAAATAAAATTTATAACAATGTATCAAAAAACAGTATGGTGGAACCTGAAAATATATGGGTGTAAGATTATTTATTATACATTATCTGGTATGATATTATTTACAGTTGCAGTAGTTCTCAATCTTCTGAATGTGTGACCTTCATGCTGTGGTGACCCCCAAAGCATCAAATTGTTTCATTGCTACTTCATAATTGTAATTTTGCTACTGCTATGAATCATAACGTAAATATCTGATATGCAACCCCAAAGGGGTTGTGACCCACATGTGGAGAACCACCAATTTAAAGGTCAGAGGTAATAAATTTAAAATGTCTAAGTGCTAGAACAGGCACAAAAGGAAACTTTAATGTCAAAGATACTGAAATATATGTAATAAAGTATTCATGAAGAGCTATGCTATAATGTAAAAAAAGGAAATACATAAATAAAAATTCCAGGTGGGCAATGTCATATACAAAGTGACAAACTTAAGACTATATAATAAAATTGAATGTAAATAAGCACTAAAGATAAAGACTGCTGGAAAGGGCTTTTAAACAAAATATGCTATCTATAAAACATTCTTCAGAGTTGAAGAAAGTTCACAAAATTAGAAACAGAACTTGTGAATGACATGGCTGCATCACTCCTGAGTGTACACCTGAGGGAGTCCACATCAACATACAACAGATATTTGAATATCCATCATTATTATGGAACTATTCACACTAGTCTAGTTACTTACACCCAAATGAATGGATAAAGTAAATGTGGTGTATACACACAGTAGAGTTTTACTCAACCATAAAGAAGAATTACACTGTTTGTAGGAAAATGGATAGAATCATCATGTTAAATGAAATGAGCCAGACTCTGGAAGGCAAATATCATGCGTTTGCTCAAACTTGGAATCTGACATGAAAGAGGAAGGGGGACTAGGTGGGAAGAGGAAGAGGCCTGAAGGGAGTGGTAACCAGCTAATAAGAAGTGCAGTGGAGGGAAGAAAGACGTACCCATGTTCTCTCTCATGTGTGAATCTAGATTCCTAAAAATACAGAACATGAGATTGAAGGGGGTGATGTGACAGGTCGGAATCAGCCTAAGGGGAGAGCATAATGGGCAAGGAAAACAAGCATTGTGTTTTCTTTCATACGGAGAATCCAGATATAAAATCCAAAGGAGGGCTCATTTGGAGGGAGGAAGGCCATCTGCAGGAGGGAGAAGGGGGCACAGGAAAGAAAACAGGCTTGGCAACCTGAGAAAAATTAAATTGTGCATGGGGCGCGGTAATGGTGTGGGTGTGTGTGTGTGTGGGTGTGGGTGTGGGTGTGTGTATGAGACGAAATCCATTGTGTTGTATAATAACAGAAAATACTGAAAATCTGCAAAAAGTAAGCTTATCAAAAATAAAACAATGAGCTTCTAAAGGCCAGTCACTGAAGATGATGTAATGATCCCATTAGATGAATAATCAACTATACTTCACAGCAAAGAAGGGGGCTTTTCTTTTCTTATATAACAATACTAATTCATTAAGAAGTCACAATAAACTGTGTCTAATAAAAGAATATTAAAATATACTAAACAAAAAACTGACACAGTTTAAGATGTTTTGCCAGCAATCAGCATTTTTAAACACTGTCAAAAGATTAGTAAGTACATGGAAATATTACAATAGTCATATCCTTACCTAGCAGGCACTTATGGAGCATTAACTATGTCTATCACCTAGTTAATACATACACACTACTCACGTAAACTAACTACTTCTTCCACCAAACAAGTTCCAATGATTTTAGAGGACAAAAAAAAATCACACTGAGGGGGCTGGAGAGATGGCTCAGAGGTTAAGAGCTCTGGTTGCTCTTCCAGAGGTGCTGAGTTCAATTCCCAGCAACCACATGGTGGCTCACAACCATCTATAATAGATCCGGTGCCCTCTTCTGACATGTAGTCATACACACAAGCAGAATATTGTATACATAATAAATAGATCTTAAAAAAAATCACACTGAGAATATTCTGTGATGCAAGTAAAATTAATCAACAATCAATGATGAAAATATTTTCAAATAAACCTAAATAATGAAATTTAAATACCAAGTTATAAAAATTCATCATGTCAAAATTGTAATAAAAATTGGGAAATATTTTCTACTAAATAAAATAAGAAAAATTAATGAAATATTTAATAGGAGTAATCAATGAAATTGACTACATAAAGAGAAAAAGCGTAAATTAGCTTCTGAAAATATCAGTAAAACTTGAGAAAACTACATTTAGGATGACTGCTAGGAAAAAAAAGAAAGCATTAAACATCTTGTTAAGGACTGAAAAAAAGCCATCACTACAGACTCAACAGATATGAAAATAACAATTAAATAGCTGTTATAAAACTAATATGTTATAAAATCTGGAACAATAAATTTGAGAAAAGTATTTTCAGATTCAAATCACCAAAACTGATACTATAGAAAATTAGAATTCTAAATTGAATTTATAACCTGAAATTTCCAACAAAGAAAATGCAGGTCTGGAAGGCTTTATGCTGTAGTTTAAATATCAATTCACCAGCAAAGAATAATAATACTGACCCCAATAACCATAAATGACCCCAATAACCATAACTATCTAACAAAAACCCGAGTACCAAGTATAAGCAATCTCCTTTCCAGTTGTTGGTCTAAAAACATAGGCTATCGCCACTGGCCTTGGCTACCACCCAGAATTTGAAGGTAAGATACTATCACTGGAGACACCACACAGGTCTTGGAGGAAATGTAGTTGGATCTGACCTGGATGCCCTCTTACTGAAAACTAGCTCTCATAGTACAGAAAATCTATACTGGCTACCAAGGGAAGAAACAATTAATAGTCCTACCCAGCTGTGATCCCTACAACCATAACAATGACCATTGTGGCATGACAGGCCCACACGTCACAAGATACATTACACACAAACTATTGAAAATCAGATGTAGAGAAAATCTTCAGCTACAGAAAAGCATACTCCTATAAAAGAGCAAAGATGAACTAATGGATGACTTCAGAAACAATCTCCTAGAGGAGAACCTAATGCTACTATTCTGCTAAAAGGATACAGTACAAATTTCCTCTGAGTTCTTTTTTGTTTTGTTTTGTTTTGTTTTTTTGTTTTTTGAGACAGGGTTTCTCTGTGTAGCTTTGTGCCTTTCCTGGATCTCGCTCTGTAGACCAGGCTGGCCTTGAACTTACAAAGATCCGCCTGCCTCTGCCTCCCGAGTGCTGGGATTAAAAGCATACGCCACCACCACCCCAGCTCCCCTGAGTTCTTATCTTTATACCCATAGACTAGCGTACCTCTCAACTTTCATCAGACAAGCTTGTGTTTGCAGTAAATAATGATTGATAGAGAGACTCACAACTGGCCAATATGCAGAGAACAAAAGGCGGTGGCACGCTCAGCTCTAAATGTTACATCCATTTCATAACTTCCTAAGCCTCAGAGCTTATCACAGAAGAGGGTACAGAAGGACTGTAAGAGGTAGAGCTAGTGAATATCTGTAAGGACGCAGTCATTTGGGGGAACGATAGGGCCATTGCACACATGAACTCACAGTGTCTATGATTACATGCACAAGACTTGTATAAGATCAAGCCAGCCAAAATCCAAGCGCAGATGGGAAAAGGGCTCATGTAGTCTCACCTCTGGTTGTGGAGCTATTGACGGTTGATGACTGCTGAGAGACAGTCAGTTTCCCTTAGGCATAGAGTGCCTGAAAGGCTGCTTAGGCTCTAGTAGATGTTTCTATACCCATGCAGATAGAGGCAGCACTAAGTGGACTCGGTAGGTTTAAAAGAAAGAGCACAGGAAGTTAGGAGGAGAAAGTGGTAAGGGAATAAGGGAGAAATTGAAATGGGAGGAAGAGGAGGTGAATTTGATCAAAACACGGACACACACTATAAATATATATATGAAATTCTCAAATATTTTTAAATAACCTAGACAATGGAGGATTTAAATTGTATTGCTTAAGCTAGAAAAGGAAGAGAACTAGAAATATGAAACAATATCTGTAAAATATTCTTCAAAATGGCACACAGGGTGCCCCCCACAGTGCTGCCTGTGATCGCAGCAGTAACGAAGCAGCTGTAGAGGTCTTCTTACAGACAGCAAACATGGAAGCTAAATGATTCCCTCACCTCCATAAATGTCTTGGAAATGCACAGGACTGGAGTTCCAGTTTCCCGTGCAGCAAGAGTTTGTGGCTGGCAGTCCTCTAGTTTATCGAAAATACAATTTTCGAACAGAATGTAGAAAATTATTGCCCGAGTGTTCCAAAGAGTGAAGAGTTCAAGCAAATTATGGAGGTGAAAACAAATTATGAAAGTGAAAACTAAGGAAGCCAACTGTTCAAAGGTAGATGTTTTCTCTCTCCTTCTATTTCCCTCTCCCTCTCTCCCTCCCTCCTTCCTTCCTCCACTCCTTCTCTCCCTTCTCCATCTTCCTGTGGTGGAGTTGGTGTGGTGGTGTTGGTGTGGTGGAGTTGTTGTAGTGGTGTTGGTGTGGTGGTGTTGGTGTGGTGGAGTTGGTGTAGTCAAGTTGGTGTGGTGGTGTGTGTTTCTTTCCCTCTGTTCTATGTTCCCCTTGAGTGGCATCCTATGGATATCATGGTGGTATCAGGCATAGCACCTGTACATAAAGCTACCATAGAAATACTCGTCTATTGCTTTGTATTATTCTTTGCACCTAAATAGATGGCATTGGAAATCATTCAAACCAAAGAGAAATGAGGGTTAACAAATGGCCAAAGGATGGTCAGGATTTCCAGACTTAGAGCACAATGTTAAAGTTCTAATGCGTGTCCCACGACAACTCAATAAAAGAGAAAGCTTTTCAGGCACAAAACATTTAAAGCAATGTTTATAGAAACTCCCTCAAGATTAATAAGAGATATACATATATAGATTCCAAAACACATAAACGCAAGGAAATCCATGTCTAGACACATCTTAACCAAATTGCTGAAAACCGAAAGGAACCTTACTGTAGGCATCTCTAGAAGAACACATCATAGGCAGAAAAATTAGGATCAAAATGACCACACACTTCTCAGGAGAGCACATGGAGGCCCTGGAAAGTCAGAACAGTGTCTTTGAAACACAGAACACTGACCAAAGGAATGGTAGTCAGAATTTTATATTTGTGAAAGAATCCCCCAATAAAGAATAAAATTAAGACATTCTCTGAGGGCAGAAAAGAAAGGTATTTTTCCCACCAGTGTTGCAGTATTAAAACTGTATAGTAAACTCCATCTAGAGAAAAGTGATAACAAAGGGGAATGCAGATACACAGGAATAAAGAAGAAGAAAGTAAACAGTGAATATTTAACATCCCTGACTTGTCTTATGCCTTTTAAATGTGTGTAACTGATGAAAACTTAAAAATACATTGTCTAGGGGAATTTTCAATGGGTGAAGATATAACTAACATACCATAATAATAAAATCAATGTAAGGATAAGGAAGAAGAGTCATGCTTTCGGTATTTGATATGAAGTGGTACAACATGGGCTCTAGATAATCCCATAAGCACTGATACAAAAATAGTACATCCAAAGAGCCAGGAATAAAATAAAAATGTTCAGATAGCTCAAAACAAGACAAGAAACATGGAGGATCACACTGAAGGTAAAATAAAAAAAATCAATAATATTCTTGGCAAAATCTAGCCCTATGAATGACATCATGAAATGGTGATATTCAGAACATTCCAATTAAAGACAGATGCTGACAGTGAAAATGGCAATGCTTGGCCATATGCTGCCTAGGTAAGCCACAGTTAAAACATAAATATCGGACAGATTAAAAATAAATGAACACTAAAAATAAATAAACATAAGAGTTAAAAAAATAATTAAATAAATGGATAGGTGGATCATTTGTCAAATTTTGTGGGATGTAACCAAATAGGACATAGAGGGAAATGTGTGTGTTGAATTAAATGACTATATTACAGAAAGAATAAACACACAAAATCGGTCAACTTTTCCACATTAAGTAACTAGAAGGAAAAAAAAGAAATAAAACTTAAACAGTGGGGCAAAATAATGAAGAACAAAAATTCATTAAGGTTTAAAATAGAAAAACAATAGAGAAATTCAATGAAGTTAAAAGCTGGTTCTTTAAAAACATCAATAAAATTGATAAATCTTTTGCTAAATTGGCCAAAAAAATACATTGAAAAGACAAATACTTCTAACATCTGTAATGAAATAAGCAAATTACCATGGAGACTTTCAAATGAAGTTCCTTGAAAGACACAAACTACCAATGTCTGCTTGAGAAGAAATACAAAATCCAAATATCCTGCTAATCTGGATTAAATTTACCCACTGTGTAGTTTTAAAAAACCTTTCAAAAAAGGATGACATTGGCCCAGATGGCTTCATCAATGGGTCAGGAAGAAACTATACAAATTATACATGCTCTTTCAGATACAGAGAAAGAAAGTGCAGGTTTACTCACTCAATTAATGAGGTCAATATATCCTAATAATCAAACAAAAAAGACATTACAAGAAAAATGGAATAGTTTTAAGACAAGGGACAGCTGTGTCAAGACAAATTTACAAGTTGGAGAGATGACTGAGCTGTTGAGAGCATTTAAAACCCTTGCAGAGGACCTGAGTTCAGTTTCCAGCATCTACATCAGGTAGCCAACAACTACCTACAACTCCAGCTCTGGGGAATGCAATGCCCTCTTCTGGACTCCAGAGCAGCACTCCATGGTATGCATATACATATACAGGCACTTATACATACTCATAAAATAAAAACAAAGAAGATGAATAAAAATATTCTAAAGAAGAATACACAGAAAATTAACAGCTTCTCCTCAACAATCAATCAAAATAATTCCCCTTTGAAAGTAGACATAACAGCCAGCTGAACACATGATCAAAAGAGGCATACAGACATCAAATTTGAATGATTAAAATTAATGATACTAATAAACAACTGAAAATGCAAAATCCTAGAAAGAATGTGAAGCATAAAACACATTAATTCATTGCTGGTACACATGCAGCACTGTGCAGCCTCTTAGATAAAGAGTTTGGCAGCTCCTTATGAAAATAAATCCACACTTACCACATGTCCCATCAATCCCACATCATAGAGTTTATTTCATTGAATTGAAATTTATTTTCATATAAAAGTATTTACACAAATGTTGATAACACTTTTATTCTGAAATTCCAAAATCTAGAAATAACCAAAATGTCCTTCAACAGCTGAATAAATAAATGGACTGGTACACCCATGGAATGGAATACTATTCTACAATAAAAGAAATAGACATTAAATTACAAAACAACATTGGCGAATATTAAGTAGATTTTCCTAAATAAAAGAAGACAAATTCCAGAGGCTACAAACTGCATAACTCATTTATATGAAGTTCTGGAAACATCAAAACTGTAGGGACAAGACACTGAACTGCTAGAGAGTTGAGAGATTAGAGGGGCAAATGTAAAAAGAATGCATTTGGCCATTTTTAAAGCACTGAAATTTTTCTGTTGGTTGATATGCAACATTGTGCATTCATCAAACACATAGAACTGTATACCACAGGCTGTAAGCTTTACTTTATAATTTAACAAAAATTAAAGTCAGAATGTCAGCAGATCCCAAGATGGAAAATGGACTGCGAAAACACAAATGTAATTCCATTACAAATGTAAGGCACAACCTCACTGAAGACAGTGAGGGAAAAGGGAGTTGACCTAAGTAGCTTTGGGAAATGGTGTTTTGCTTGGATTCTGTGAGGCTAAATACCAAAAGAACTATAGTTAAACACTGTTCTTTAGTTGGCCAATTTGTCTCTCACAAGCCTATTAGGAATCTGACACTGCATATATTCAAGGGTTTCCTAAGTAATAATTTGCAGGCAAGGAGAACCAGATTCAACTGTTGGAGAAAGAAATAACAAATAAGCAAGGAGAGAATGCTAGAATGAGCCCTATGTGACTGACTTAAAAACCAGTTATTTATGCATGCATATATGTGTGTATTTGCATCTATTTGTGCACATTCACACAAGCACACACAGAGGATGAAGACAGATAAAAATGGACAAGCAGATAATTAGATAATAGCTATTAGAGAGAGTTAGACTGACAGACAGACAGATGACAGATAAAAGTAGATACAGAAATATACACCTCTGAATTTACCTGGAATAACATACACACGGGTAATTCCTTACTCTGTCCATTAAAAGATCTTGGAAGCATTGATATCTCATCAACAACAGACATATCCATCACCGAGATCTTAGTTTCCAAATACAAGTCCTCAAAATAAATAAATAAATAAATAAATAAACCTGGATTCTGTGAGAAATGTCGAAGTCTATGTCAGAGGCAAGGAAAATCCAAGATATACTCAGAATCTTTAAGCATAAGAAAACCAAGAAGTTTTCAAAGGGGATAGAAGGTTAGAAAAGCACAAGGCAAAAGGGAAAAAGTCCTCTTTATACAAGAATATTAAGTAATGTGAGAGGAATCAAAGAAATATAAAAGAACCTTGAAGCATAGTCATGGTAAATGCTTCAGGCAGAACACAAAGACAAATCAGTGGGAAAAAATTTCAGGGCAAACAGAATTTTTGTATAGTTGCAAAGTATATTCTCCTAGTCCCCTAGACTGTTACTAATTAGTGCAATGATTGCACCATATAGCTACAATCTTTTTATACTTCTAACACGTAAGGATAAATATTAACTCCCTTCAGGCATGGTCTAGACATAGATTTGATTCTAATGAATAATGCATATAAAAGAAAACAGTTCTTTTACACTGGAGAAGCCTTAGACATCACCTTAGACAAGTAATCAAGGTTAGCATCACCACTGACACATGGGTATCAGATGTCCAGCCATGGATAAGAAACACTGAGAAGAGAACTTCACCTCCCTGGAGCTCTTCCCATAAACATACAGCTCCCATCTAATCAAACAAAAAAATCTCAGATTCAAAATGCAGAGGCTGGAAATATTGTTTCAGCTTTTCTGCAAACACCTGATTACTCCTCTTTAAAGAAATCAAGGGTATAAAACAAGGAAAAACTGATAAAGGTCTTAGATGGTGAAGAACTGGGAATCACAATAACTAGATACTATGTGGCTTCCTAGAAAAGATTCAGAAACAGAAAAAGAACATTACTATGCATAGAGACAAAATCAGAATAAAGTCCATAGTCAGTAGCATTGTTCCAAAGTTAATTTCTTGGTTTTGACATATCTGTCATGTAAAATGCTAACATTTGAGGAAGTTGAGGGAACTGTATACAATAATATTCTGTGCTGTCTTTGCAACTCTTCTGAGAAATATAAAATTATTTTTAAACACACTATAAAAACCACAGTGACATAATTCTATACAGCAATTAAATGGTTAGAAATTTTAAGCTTGTCTATGCCAAGTGTAGGCAAGGATGCATAAAAACTGAAATTCTACTAAACTGCTTGGGGAAACTGAAAATACAACAGTCAGAATGGAAAATGGATCGGAATTTTCTTTACAACTAAATATCAACCTGCCATATGACCCAGCCATTCTCTCTCTTTGATACTTACCAAGATAAGTAAAATCTATGTCCAGGCAAAGCCTTTTTACACAAATATGTGTAGCAGTTTTATTGAATGTAGTAAAAATCTAAACACAACACAAATATCCATTAACAGATAAACAGATAACTAAATTGTGGTTTTTCCTGGTAAGGAACAGAAGGCAACAATCTACAACAAAAGGGAATGGTATAAATGACCACAAAATGCTGAGTCTGGGTAAACGAACAAAAGAGAAGAGATGATTCTATAAAATTCTGAAATAAAATCAAATTAACTTGTTAGAGTAGAAAGCAAATGGGTAGTTGATTAAGAATGAATGTGTGAGGTGACAGATGGGCAGGTAGATTTTGGAGGGAGGCTAAGATTTGAAATATTGATTGTAATGAGACATTCTCTTGCTACATGTATGTATGAATATATATGTGTACTCATACATGCGTGCATGTATGTGTGTGAGATTTTTGTCCCAGTTATGACTCTATACAGTTGCCAAATGTCATTGAAATATACCATGGAAAATGGTGAAATATTCTCCAAATAAGTTTATAAATTACATGTTATCCTATTCAAGAAAATTACAGAAAATGTGGATAATTTATGAGATAACTGGAATATAATTAAAAATTATAAGAATGAAGTTAACAGAAATAGAAAATAAATGGCATGTGTTGACTTAAAACAAAGAAAAAGAGGAAAACATCAACCTGGGGTCATGAATAGATGTTGTAGCTGCAACCAGAGTTTCTGAGAGAGAAGAAAGACTGCACTAAAAGCAATGCATTGAGGCTGAAAATTGTGCAAAACTTATAATTAATTTAAATATAAAGAATTGAATAATTCCATTAATCCTATTGCTGGGAAATGAAGCAAAACTATACCTAGATATTGCACCATTACTGAAAATGTAATAGCATCCAGACAGGGAGATATAACTTACTTTCAAATGAGAAACCATCAGTGGAAAGCACCAGAGATAGTAGGATCACAAAAGATACAATGACACCTTTAAAATGAGGGAAGGAAAACATCAACTAAGAATTCTCTACCCAGTGAAAACAGCCTTCACCAATGAGTGTGGAATACAGATACATTCAGAAAGAGCACAGTAAAGAGAAGCTGTTGCATTGAAGAGTAGACCTGAATTGGAAGAAACCCTGAAGGCGGTTCTCCAGTACACAGTGATACCAGATGAAAACAGGAAGAAAGGAAAAAGAAGGCTGTATTTTCAGGTATAATTTCTGTAGCTCATATTTGGATGATGTAGAGGAAGGAGTAAGAATGAGTGAAGAGTGAATATCTAGGACAGCATAATTAAATAGTAACTGAATAATGATAGTTAAATATAATAACAATATCTTATGGCATTTAAAATAAATGTAAAATTTAACTATAAGTCTAAAGAGGTGGGGTTTAAAAGAGGTTAATGTTGGAAACATTAGTCATGAGGGGGGAAATGGCATTTAATTATAATGAATCAAAATGTATATTTTAATCTGAGTTATTCACAATCCTGTGAATAATTAAAAAGTCTGTGAAAGTCTGTATGAATAAGATAAAAGATGTGGGAAAAGAACTAATTTTAAAATATGAATCATCAAAAAACAGCAAGAAAATATTCAACAACAACAAAAACCTGGTGAATCAGAAGTTAAAGAGTAAGGAACAACTGAACACAAAATAAAACAGAGAATGTTGATTGAATACTAACGATACTAAGCGGTACCTGTGGGTTGGGACCTCTTTGGGGGTCACATATATAGATATCCTACATATTATATATCTATATTATGATTCATAGCAGTAGAAAAATTACAGTTATGTGATAGCAATTAAATAATTTTATGGTTGGGGATCACCACAACATGAAGAACTATAATAAAGAGTCACAGCATTAGGAAGGTTGAGAACCACTGATCTAGAGGAAACTATAAAGAAAACACTTTAAACTCTAAAAAGAGATAATGACTTTATTAATAGGATTCCAATAGCTCAGGAAATGGCAGCAAAATCAGCAAATGTTTCTTTTCAAAGCTCTGTATGACAAAATAATCAACCAACAGAGTGAAAAGAACTGGAGACCACCTTTGGTGACTTTTCATCCCACAAGGATCATGTGGTGCTTAGACATAACAGATAGATCTATAACATAACTCCTGAATCTAAGGCTCTAGAAACATCACGGAATCGGGGCAGAAAGACTATAAGAGCCAAAGGACCAAGAAATATGCTGTGGGAGTCTGTCTCCTAGAAGTGACAGGAAAGCCATACACATGATATCTCAATGATATGGCTCCCTAAATAAGTCCCGAACAATAAGACCACCAGAAGACATGCATATATGGAGGGGAAAATCCCATTGTGCCCCACCCCTAGACAAAGAACTGCAGCCAATGAACTGCAGGAGAACTAGTCTTTTTCAAAGATAATGCTACTGATTGTTTCTCTATAGCCAACTGGTCAACCTTACAATTATATATACACACAAGCAACACTAAAGGACTCAGCAGCCTGTAGTTAATGTATTAATGCATAAATATATATAACAATGCTAATCAAAACAGAGGCTATCAATTTGAGAGAGAGAAAGTAGGGCATGAGTTGGAAGGAGGGAACAGGAGAGGGATTGGAAGGAGGACAGGGAAAGGGGAAACTATATAAAAAATTTTTAAATGCTGAGAATAACTGACCATGGGATGCCCAACACCAGTTGATTCACACAATGCAATCCTTACACCTATGACTCAGGGCAAATCATGGAAGATCTGTGGAAAGACTGTGAGGACCAGAAGATGAGGGTGCCTGCTCTGAAGGAGTTTCTTCTCAAGATAACAAGGAAGCTGCATCCATGGAATCTCAACAATGTGGTTGCCTAAACAAGACCTGCACAATGACAAGAGCAGTAGACCAGCCAAGTCAGGCCTCACCCCTAAATGGTAATCAATGGCTGCTGACAGATAGAGAATCAGTTTTCTCCAGGGATGAGCCTCCTAGTTGGTTTTCCCATTATAAGCATTAAAAAAACTTTTAAAAATTTTTATTACATTTAAATATGTATGCCCATACATATTTTTGTATATGTGCATGTATATATGTATGTATGCATGTTCATTTGTATTGGGGATGAGCACTCGTGACAAGCTGTGCCTGTAGAGATCAGAGGACAGTTCACAAGAGTTTCACCATGTGGGTTCCAGGGATTGAACTCAGGTCATCAGGATTTGGTGGTATGGACTTTTATCCACTGAGCCATTTCAACAGATCAATCATTTTAATTTTTAATGACATAAATACACCAATAAATGCATACATTACCAGATTAAATTTAATAAATTATTCAACTATATGTTGCTCACAAGAAACCCACTCTAAGGAGACAATGACAAGGATGTCTTCAAATCAAATAATACGAAGACATATCATATGAAATTAATTTTTAAAGGAGAAGTATCTAGCTGATAAAGAAGTGGTACCAGATAAAGAAAATCACCAGAAAGAAAGAAGAATGTTACATAAGCTTAAAAGGATAGATCCACAAGGAAGACCTAATGATCTGATGAGACTATATATGTATGCATCAATAACAGATCCTCAAAATCCATGAAGCAGAAACTGATAGAGCTGAGGGAAAATAATTCATGAAGTGTGGGTAAGGAGTTCAACAACCCCATTATAGTATCTTAGAGAAAGAAGTAACAGGGTATTTACATTCTCAACAGTTCAGCCAGTCAATTCTGTCTAACCACATAGGCAGAACACTCACAAATATCAGGTGAACATATGCTTTTTCAAGTGTTTATTGAATATTCGCCAAATATGCCATATCCTGAACCATTAAAGTAACTCAACAAATTTTGAAGAATTGATATCGTACAGGCTAGGCTCTTATATCATAATAGAATCTGAAAAGGATTCAATACTACAAAGAAGAGATGGAAATCCCTTAGGCATGTGAAAATTAACATTACACTTCTAAGTAATCCATGCGCCAGACAGGAAGTCTCAAAGGAAATTTATAGAATGCATAGAATTGAATGCAAATGAAATAAAGTATATTAAGATGAATGGAATGCAGCTTAAAATTGTTCTGGTGTAGGGAAATACATAGCCTTGAAAGTTTACATTACAAAATGCCATCTGTCTCAAATAATTGAAGATTCTATTTCAAGAAATCAGGAAAAGGGAAAGCAAAGCAAACCCAAAATGGTCAAAAAATAAAAGGTAATAACCAAAAGAAAGTAGAAAGTATTAAAACATAAAATGGAGAAATAATAGAATAAAAAAGTAAAACAAAAAGAAAAATCTTCAAAACATCATAAAAGGGTGAGATTGCTCAGCAGGTAAACACACCTGGGACAGTTTAGTCACCAGAACCTGGAAACAACTTAGATGCTCCTCAACCAAATGGATGAGGAAAATGTGGTACATATACACAATGGAGTACTACTCAGCTGTAAAAAACAATGACACCATGAAATTTGCAGGCAAATGGATGGAACTAGAAAATATCATCTTGAGTGAGGTAACCCAGACTCAGAAAAACAAACATGGTACAAACTCACTCATAAGTGGATACTAAAGGTAAAGCAAAGGATAACCAGACTACAACCCAGAGAAGCTCTAGAGAAGCTAGGAAACAAGGAGGACCCTAAGAGGGATGTACGGGTCACCTTGGGAAGGGAAAACAGAGGAGATCCTCATGAGTAAACTGGGGATGAGGGAAGGTAATAGAGGGGAGGGGATGGGGGATGAGAACATGAGGGAACAGTGGGTGGAGCTGGGGGAGGGATGGAGTGAGAGAGCAATGAAAGAGATACCTTGATAGAGGGAGACATTATGGGGTAAAGGAGAAACTGGAGCTAGGGAAATTCCCAGGAACCCACAACCCCAGACTAGACTACTAGCAATAGTGGTCAGGGTGCCTGAACTGTGTAGCATGAATCTTAAAGGCTCTTGTTACCATGCCTGGCTGTTTCCAGTGTGGCTTTGAACTCACAGAGATCCAGACAGATCTCTGCCTCTGGAATACTAGGATTAAAGGTGTGTGTGCCACCATTTTCTGGCCTCTATATCTAGTGGCTGTTCTGTTCTCTGACCCCAGATAAGTTTATTAGGGTGCACAATATTTTGGAGAACACAATATCACCACAGAACTGGCCTACCCTGGTAATCAGATTGGTGAATGCCCTAATTGTCATCATAGAACCTACATCCAGTAACTGATAGAAGCAAATGTAGAGATCCACAGCTAAGCACTGGGCTGAGCTCCTGCAGATCAGCTGAAGAGCGTCGGGTCGTCAAGATCATGATGGGAGGAACCCACAGAGACAGCTGACCCCATCTAGTGGGAGCTCGAGGACTCTGGACCTACAGCTGGGGAACCTGCATGGGACCAAACTAGGCCCTCTGTATGTGGGAGACAGTTGTGTAGCTTGGTCTGTTTAAGGGACCCCTGGCAGTGGGATTAGGATCTATCCTGGGTGTATGAGCTGGCTTTCTGGAGCCCATTCCCTATGGAGGGATGTCTTGCTCAGCCTGGACGCTGGGGGGAGGAGCTTGGTCTTGCCTCAACTTGGTATGCCAGACTTTGTTGACTCCCCAGAGGAGGCCTTATCCCCCCTGAGTAGTGGATGCGGGGTAGGATGTGGGGGGGAGGGGGGACAGAAGAAGGAGAGGGAGGAGCAACTGGGGTTGATAAGTAAAATGAAAAAATTTTTAAATAAAAAAAGAGAGATTCTACATAGCATGTTCCGTGAGATGAGAGACAAATGAATGCTTTAAACATAATTTATGACTCTAGTACTCCCTGAATACAGAAAATAGACAAATACAGTACAATTAAGGAAAATTAAAGCCTGATTATATCTTAGGGACTTTGAACAGAATTCCTCACTATGGCAAATGTGACCCAATAATGGACAAAAGCTGCAGTAATTGAGACACACTGATATTGGCAGACACTCAGGTATATTGACAGTAAAGCAGACTGCAAGACCAAAAGTAAACACACACAAACATACCTAATGATGGTGGGAAAATCTGAAGGCACTTCAGTGGTGGATGGAGTAGCCTTTAAAACACATGATGATGAAAACACTACCAAAACAAAAACCTCAACTTAAAATGTAGCTCAAAGTCGGTAGCAGCATTAGCACGGTGTATATAACTCCTTTACAACTGATGATCTACAGGCCAGGTAAGGCTTTTTCAGTAGCTACTGGTATTTGACAAAAGACCATTTTTACCTCCAGGTACAATTTGAGGACAGTCTTATAGTTAACTTCACCCCATTCCTCTCCCTTGGGAACTACAGAAAGCTATGTAGAAACCTCTGGCTACCAACCCCACTCTATCTCAAGGCCTGTTGAGTCAAAGTTTAAATGATTGATAGATAGATAGATAGATAGATAGATAGATAGATAGATAGATAGATAGATGGATGGACGGACAGATGGACGGATAGGGATAATTATATACATACAATGTGAATATACCTATAAAAACATAAGGGAAAAGCATCTTTGGATTATAAGAATAAGCAAATAATACTTACAATGCCAGCTATAGTGGCACATGCCTTTAATCTCAGCACTCAGGAGACAGACACAGGCCAGATCTCTGTGAATTCAATGCCAGCCTGGTCTACAAAGTGAGTCCAGGATAGCCAGGGCTACATTAAGAAATCCTGACTCAAAAAACAAACAAACAAAAAAATTCTTAGGATGACACCAAAAGTATGAACTCTAACAGGAAAAATTTGAAAAGTTACATTTCATCAAAATCCAAATTTCAGTTTTATACAAAGATCCTTAACTGAAAATGCAAAGACAGAAAATATGATAAATATTTGCAAGCCATACAGTCAATAAATGACTAATATTTAGAATATGAAAAGAACTCTCAAAACTCAATAGTACAAGGTAAGTCATCCACTTAGAAAAATAGGCAAAATAATTAGACAGACATGTAACTGTAGGAGTTATGCAGATGACAAGCAAGCACATAAAATGTGTTGAATATTCTGATCATTATGGATGCAAAAATTAAATCAAAACCACAGTAAGATGTCTCTTCATCATTATAAGCTAAAAAAAAAAAAAAATAGTGGTAACACCAAAGGCTGCTGAGGCTGAGAGGCTATCTGTGCCACATTGCATCACTGGTGTATGGAAGGGTAGTCAGGCAGAAGGACAGTTGTTCTCATAGCACTAAACACACAGTTACCATGTGACGACACTGCAATCGCATCCTCTTAGGCATTTATCCTAGACAACCTGCACACTAAGCTTCGTTACAGCTTCATTCTGAAGAGCTGAACATTACAAAGAATTTAGGCATCCTCTATGCTTGATGGGTTAAAGGTTAAACAAACAGTGGGCCATTAACTCCCTGAAAAGCACTGGACAGCAAAATGATGGAACCATTGATGAATGAAGCAAATGGGATGAACCTCTAGGAAATTATGCTGAATGGACAAAAGTTAGTAACAGAACTTTAATTATAATACTGTATGATTCAATTTATGTAACTTCTTTTTAAATTACAAAAGTTTAGAGATGGAGAAGGTAAGTGTAGTACTGGCTGTCCATTGTTAGAAGTGCACAGGGCAGAGGCACATGAAGAAAGGTGTGTAAATAAATAAGCAATGGGAGGATCATAATGATAAGAGAAATATTCTGTCTTAATTATGGTAGTGAACACATCAACTGCATAGAATAAAATTATGCATGAATACACACAAACACACATGAAACTAGGACAATGTAGATCTGAATCATATCCATAAGTTGTATTCCTGCTGATACATTTATTCTGACATTGAACAATAGTGTTCCAAACTATTACTAATTATGGCTGCATGTGAATCTATGCTAACCTAAAAACAAAAGTTCAAGCAATATTCTGAAATAGAAGAGAAATTAGAGTATAATAGTCTCAGCAAATACTAAAGCCTGTTTCAAATCATCAAAGTAGTGTGGAATGCCTGATGCAAAAAAGATAAGTGAGCCACATCAAAAAAATTAGTCAACATAATTTACCATGCTACCAGGAAAAAGTAAGAATAAAAAGTTCATAATTATATAATCACCTTGATAGACTAAAATTGTCTTTGGCCAAATGTAATAATCTTAAATTTTGAAATAATGAGAAAATTGGAATCTAAGGGACTATTCTTTATCTGAAAGAATGAATGCCAACAAAATTATGTAATAGATACAATGTGAAGATTTTATCTTTATGCCCATAGATGAGTGTATCTCTTAATGCCTCATCGGAGAAGCTTCTTTTGCAGAAGATGGTGCTAACGCAGAGCCTCACAACTCATCAGTTTGCAGAGAATAAGAGACTAACAGGGGCATCTATAACACACCCCTGCCACCCAAGGCTCAGAGACCATTGCAGAAGATGGGCAAAAAGGTTGTAAGAGGCAGAGGTAGTGGACAACCGCATAGAAATAGTATTTGGCAGACACGACAGTGATGTTGCACACATGAATGATGTACAAGACATTTGCCAAATCAGGACAGTCAAACTCCCAGCATGGGTTGGGGAGGGACTCATGAAGTCCCATCCCTAGCTTAGAGTTATTTGCAATTTATGGCTGCTAGGTAAGGGAGAGCTAGTTTTCTTTAAGGCTGGGAACCCTGAGAGGCTATGATCCCATACCCATGCATGCACAGGCAGCACTAAGTTTGTGGACAGTCTCATAGTTAAAGAGTACATAAAGCTGCAAGAGGAAACTATTGGGTAAAATAGAGGCGGGATTGGAATGGAGGGAATGGGGATGGATATGATCAAAACACATTACATTTACATATGTGTGCATGAAATTCTCAAACAATAAACATGTTTTAAGAAATTATTAAATTACTTATAAAAGTTACTTAAAGCTAACCTCTGCTGTGGGATTTCTTTCTGTACACTGTGAATATGTGTTGCTCTGACTGGTTGATAAATAAAACTGTTTGGACAATCAGTTTGTTGCTCTGATTGGTTGATAAACAAAGCTGTTTGGACAATGGTATGGCAGAATAAGGTTGGGAGGTGCATTTGAGGTGGAGAGAGAGGAGAAAAAAGAAGAGTAGGGTAAACACTGGAGTGGCCACCAGGAGAAGCAAGATGTGAAAGTACCCGTAAGCCATGAAGCCACGTGGCAATGCATAGATTAATAGAAATGGGCTGATTTAAGTAGTAAGAGCTAGCTAGTAAGAAGCCTTAGCCATTAGGCCATACAGTTTGTAAGAAGTATAAGCCTCTGTATGTTTCTTGGGTCTGAGCAGTTGGGAGACCAGGTGGGACACCAGAAAACTTCCAACTGCAAACCTCTAGTGTTAAGAATAGAAAAATGATATCCATCTGTTTAACTTGAACTAAGTACAATAAGGCAGGAGAAACTGATAAAAGCCGTTAACGACCAGAAAGAAGATACTCTTATTAATAAGCAGCATGATGGTGTATTTAGAGAATCCAAAGGATATACAGGCAATTTTTTTTAGTGTAAATCAACAAACATAGTATACTAGAAACAAATTGAATATATGAAACCAAATAAATTTCTGCTCACATACATAAATTAGTAGAAAATAATTTTGAATATTTGCTACATATAATGTACCTGACAAGCATCAAGATCTAAGAATAAATCAAACAAAAGTTATCTAGGTCTTTGCCATGAAAGATGCAGTTTCCAGAGTGAACTTTAAAAGGCTGCAAATAAACTGAGAGGTACACTATAGTCATTCATTCATTACTGCTCTGCATTGGCAAGACGTTAAGGCCTCCTACACTGATAAGAGGGAGTGCAACCTGTCTTGGTCAGAGTTTCTTTTTTTTTTTTTTGGTTTTTCGAGGGTCAGAGTTTCTATTGCTGCTAATAAACATCGTGACCAAAAGGCAAATTGGGGAGGAAAGGATTTACTTGGCTTACACTTCCATATCACTGTCCATTATTGAAGGAAATCAGGAAAGGAATTAAAATGGCAGGAACCTGGAGTCAGGAACGTATGCAGAAGCCATGGAGGGGTGCTGCTTGGCGTGTTCTTCATGGCTTGTTCAGCCTGCTTTCTTATGGAACCCAGAACCACCAGCCCAGGGGTGGCACTGCTCACAATGCACTGGGCCCTCCCCCATCAATCACTAATTAAGAGAACATCTTACAGGCTGGCCTACAGCTCAATCTTATGGAGGCATTTTCTTAATTGAGGTTCCATTCTCTCAGATGACTTTAGTTTGTGTCAAGTTGACATAAAACTCTCCAGCACACACCTTAGTCATGAGTCCAGATTTGTTGTGAAAAATGAACATGTTATTTATAATTGCTAATGCAAAAAAAGAACCAAGATCAGCCAACTATATCTTGAAACAGTACTGTAAACTTTCCATGTTCACTGTCCTCAGAGACACCCGTATTTCTCCATGTGACCCTTTAGTGTCATGTATCCCCTCTCCTCTTGGGATCTATGAGAAAAAGCTTCATAATGTAGCATTTTTGTGCTGTTTTGTTGGTCTCATTATATCTGAACAGTAATAAAACTTTCCCTTTAAGTACAATAAAAGAGAATGATCCAACACTACAAATGATGATAATGATGGCTCTCACAAACACACTGCACAAAAGAGGTCAGTTACAAGAGCAGAGAGAATCTGATAATATGTTAACTGTAAAACTAAGGACAGTAGAAAGTAATAATGGGATCAGTGGTGGGTATAGTACCTAGAATGGGACATGAAAAAGATTCCTCAGGGTGCTGCAGACATCCTGGGTCTGGCTGTCAGTGTTGGTGACAGTGCCATGTTTGTGTTCTTAAAGGTCACTGTGGAGCACTTAAGATGTACGCACTTTTCTGTGAGCATTTATACTTCTGTTTCCATTAGCCATTAGGATTCAGTCACAGCTCTACTCAAGACAACACATTCTAAAACATGCAAGCATAAAGCTAAATTATTGAGCACTTCCTATGATGGCTTTAAAAATAATAGTAGAACAAAAACCAGGAACTGGTCAGCGGGAGAGATAGCATAAATCAGTTCATTAGAACACAGCAAAAATGACTAAGCAACTCTAGTTTTATGCAGGGTGGGGATGAAATATAAGAACCTTTGTGAGGTCTCATGGAGAATTCAAAGGAGACTGTCAGTGTATAATAGCAGAATGAAAAGAGAGCTGTTCCAACATGCATTTTTTAAATTGTTTGCAAATACTGTGTAGAGCTTCTTTTTTTTTGCCAAGATTTTCTGTGAAGTAGATATGAAAAATAATGTAATGAAATGTAGAAACCAGGGTAAAATGGTTCCAAATAGCAAAGTGAGGGCTTACAACCCACAGCTAGATCAGACAAGTCCACAGTTAAATAACAGCAGCCCCAACTTTTCTGTGTTCTGTCCAGAGATCTTGTAAAGAATGAGTTCTCTTTGTCCTCATTGTGAAAGCAGCACACACTAAGTGCAAGCAGAACACAGAGCATGGGAGCAGAAGAGTCCAAGTGCCCAGGCAGTGCTGGAAGACACCCTTGTACACCCTAGATTATCATGATAGAGAAGCACACACCAGGGCCACAGTGGGAAGGCATGTCACACTCATCAAAATTGACTTATGGCAGACAACAGCCTTCTGCCACAGGCTGCTGTCTTTGGAACTGGAACAGTCATGCCAAAACTCTAAGGAAAATAAATACAGTGCCCTGAGAATGGGCAAACTGAAGGATGGGCAGACTGGAACCTTGATCTGAGCACCGAAGTGGGCAAGTATGAAGCTGCCTTAGCTCCATGCCTCTTCTAATGTGAGGGGAGGGCTGCCTTGCTGTTCACGGCACTGTTCTCGGCCATTTGGTTACCTACAGACATGCACATCCTGTAATGTAAATAAATGAAATAAATTTAATCTGGAAGAAGAGGAAATGACTATAAAAAATTAAATTATCAACTAATAAAGAGATACACAAACTTAGAACAGCTCAGACTAAGCTGGTCATTCAAGTATATACTGTATATAAGGTGGTGTGTATAGAAATATATATATATTTCACTATATATATATATATATATATATATATATATATATATATAGTGAAAAACAATGAATGCTGAGCAATACCATTGCAGTTAATTCCAGACCTGCCCCTAGTTGATTTTTAAAAAGAAAATCAGACTATAAAAATTAGTAGAAGAATGTTTGGATAAATGGAATCATCTCAGTGAACTGGATAAAATTATAAACTTGGAAAACTACTCAAATGAAGAAATCTATTTGACTACATAAAATTCTAAGTGTCTACATGTACAGATATTTTTAACCCCAAAGCAATTTATTGAGACAAATATCTGACACAAATAACTACCAATTCCCTTCTAAAGAGAGGTGATTTTTTTATGAGTTAACAAGTTTCCTTCCCCAATATAAATGAGCAAAGGATTTTAGAGATCACTTTTAAAATGTGAAAAATAAATGATCAATAATTATATTTTAAACATAAAATAAAAATTCAGTACCATCATCTTTATATTGCTATTAAATTAGCAACCATTTAATGCCTCACTGAATTTTTTGAACATAGGATTAAACACAGATTTCTATATGAATGAATGTGAAAATCACTAAGCTTTTCTATTTGAAAATATGTATGAAGTATATCAAAATAATCACTATCCTTGGTTTAGTAAATTCCCTTCTTAAAACACACATAAAAAGAAACAAATACACATATAATGAAAAATCCCATGTATTTCATATGTTTGTTATGACAATATTATAAGATGTTATGACCATCTTATAATAACTTGGTAATAATGCATTAACAGACATCCTATGGGAAAGCTAAATTCATAATAGCCTACTACAAGTTTAGAGAAACATTTCCATTTTTAAAAACCATAGTTGTAAAGAACAGATGAAGAAATAAGAAAATATTCCCAATAAGCCACTAAATGGGAAAGGCAGGACATTAAAATGTGTATATAATAAACAGCAAATTTGTAAAATATACCTACTACTTTCTGTATCCCTATCTAGAGGGAGAGGAAAAAACCCACACACAAATTACACCAAAAATCCAAATGGTCTTTACTTCTTAGTTTAGAGATTATCGTTGGCTTTTATATCCTTCATTTCATTTATCTGTATTTTCAAAGCATTCTATCTTAAATGATCACCTGCTGATGAAATGTTACTTAAAATGAAATACTTAATTGTACCTTTCCTTACATCATTATTGGGGTGAAGCAGCAGTGTTTGTTTTGGGTCACTGCTCTGACAAAAGCAGTTCTTGCACACGGGTTCAGAATAGTTGACATTTTCCTTGGGAAACAGGCTGCAAGAATGTTAATCTGATAGACTGAAGTTTGCTGCTGCTACTGCTGTTTCTTCTTCTTCTTCTTCTTCTTCTTCTTCTTCTTCTTCTTCTTCTTCTTCTTCTTCTTCTTCTTCTTCCTCCTCCTCCTCCTCCTCCTCCTCCTCCTCCTCCTCCTCCTCCTCCTCCTCCTCCTCGTCCTCCCGCTGTACACAGCCTGAAGCCTCTAGGATAGCAGCTACTAGACACTCTTCACAATGCCCAGGCTAGACCCTGGAGCCGCAGCTCAGCACATAGCTGCCTCCCCTCTACTGTGCTCATTTGCCAAGTGAGACCTGTCACCAGCCCCTGGAGTCATCAGATCAAGGCAGGTCTGCCTTGTCATCAGAGCTAGCCTGGCTCTTCCGTCCATTTCAAATTGTCCTTACAACCCAGAACTTCTAAACGCTGGGAATAAGGGATAGATTGTAACACTATGTGGTAGATAGGGAACAAATGCTAATGACCTTCAGAGCCCAGGAGAACTGGGATCCTATGGCGCGGCAATATTGCTGTACGATCAGTTAATTATTACTCTGTAAATTATCAGTAGCCACAAGGTCCTCCAAGAGGCATCACATCACGGTGGGACTGTTTGACACCTGTCTACCTCCAGCTTTTGTAAAGAACCAGAGTTGACAGAGAAGATAAAAGCAGAAGCATCAAACAATAAAGGAGGATAGAGACTTCCCATCTCCCTGGGTAGCTGTTGGAATGGAGAGGCTGAGCCAAGCTTAAGTGGTGGAATTGAAGTTAGTGGGCCCAGGCCAGCAGGAAGGGATGGTGGTGTTCTAATGCACTGGCTTTGGGGAGAAGGGACTGGAGTGGAAGAGTTAGGACAGAATCACAAAACTAGACTGCCTCATGTTCAAGAAGGATCTCCTCTCCTCTCCCCTCCTATCATCTCCTCCTTTCTCCTTCCTCTCCCTTTCCCCCCTCTCTTCCTCTCTCCACTCTCCTCCCTCTTTCTCTCTCTCTCCCTCCCCTCTCATCCCCCTGCCTTCCAAGTATCAGCATGGTCACAGATTTCATTAAGATTTTCTAGTCTGTGGGACTCAATTTTCAGAAAGATAAAAGAAAAAGGTGTACATCAAACTGTAGAGCTGTGAAGGACAGAGAGAAGTTCCTGCAAAAAAAAGGCACAGATCTCCCTACCCAGACTCCTTGCCTACTGCAACTACAATATGTGTCCTCTATGATTGTCTACTATATTCATGTCCCAGTAAGAGCCTGCTTGACCAGACTTCCGAGCCTAGAGAAAAAGCTGGAATGCCACTGAACTAAACACTTTCTCCGCCTCTCTTGGTCCTCATTCAATTTTCTCCTCCAGTTCTCTAAGGCTACCCCAGGGTCTCCTCAGTCCTAGTGTGTAAGTCTTAAAGCAAATCCCACAGGCTGTGTGGATGTTCCTCCTACCTCCCCCCCCTTCTCCCAAAGAAATTCACCGCCCTCCACTGAGCCAATGAATCACGTTGATTCCACCCAGGGAAATGAAGTTCAAAGCATCTGTAGGCAGTGCACACATTTCCCAGAGTCCTGCTGCACATGGGATCCTGTGTTAATAGAAGGAAACAAGGCCCCCACACCAATATCATTAGGATGGAGAACAGCAGGCAATCTCAGTGGTCTGGGAGTGGAAAATGGTTCTCTGGACTTCAACTGGTGTCACAATCCAGGAAAACCATGCTTGGGGCAAAGGGCAGAATCTGATATCCATGTTTACTATCTCCCATTGACCACCACAAAAACACCAATATAACCCCCAATATAAAATTTCATTTAGAAATGAAGTTCTTAAGACACAATTCATACCTGTCTTTTTAAATATATGATCCTAGGCATACAAGAAGAGCTAGGCACAGCCCTGGCACACTGAATTCAGTAATCCTAGCTACACTTGGTTAGGGCTGCTGCCTATCTCTGGCCTCTGCTTTTGGCACTCTGTGTGATGAACTGCTGCAGTCCATAAAACTATGAGGCAGGAAGCTGTGGCTGTCTGTTCTGCACTCAAAGAAGCATGATCTCAGATGGTTAAAGCTGATGGACCAGCCGAAGGGGAATGCTAAGAGCAGGGCAGGATAATTACGCTGACCGCTCCTCTGTTTCAGACAAATCCTGAGGATGAGGATTCTTCCCTGAACTTCAGTCTGAGGAAGAGCTATGCAAGGAAAAAGGGCTATTGAAACTCAGGAGAGACGGGACCAGAAAGAACAAATGGACTTGGCATCAATAAGGAACCATATTTACAATGCACCCTTGTATACAGTATATGTTCAATGCTTCTGTTACACTCCCTCCTGTTCTATGCCAAGCAATTTCCATATATTCCCATCTTGGGAAATTTTACAGTAGCTGGTCTCTAATATATTTGTCCTGCTCATGCCACAACCTAAGGACATTTGTGCAGACTAGCTTATACAAATGACTGTCCTTTGGGTATTTCTGTTTGTTTGGGCAAGGAGGATCAAAGCAAGTAGAAATTTGTGGGCTCTTAACAGTTCTGAGGCTGGAAGAAGCATGCCACCAATCAGAAGGAGAGTGGAGACCCTCCAAACAAATCAACCCACTCTACTGCAATGGGAAGAGACTTCCTTGCAAACACTGCCCCTAGTGGCAGACACTGGCCAATCCCAGTAACAGAAGATTAACGTTTGTAGTTCACAGCAGGCTGGCTGTGAACCATCTCATAGACTTGATTTTGCCATCCAGTGCTCCCTCAACGAGAACGCTCTTCCTGGTTTAGATAATTTAATCAGTATTTGTCCAGCACCCTACAGGGAAAGGCGATCACCCACTCCTTCCTATACAGGGGCTGAGTAATCCACAGTCTCCTGATGTCACTTAAACTAAAGCATCTGGGTGACTCACTCCCCCAGAGAGGTCTCTCCAAGGTATTTAGTTTAAGAAAAATATCTCTATGTTCCCCAATTTAGATGACTCTTCTCGGCTTCAATCTTCAGAAAACTCTTGGTTTTTGTTAGCCTTCGTTTGCTGTAGCTGCTTTTTAATTTAAATATACGTGGTATGCATCATCTTGGCAGGAAAGCACGAACCTCACCCAGCAAACAGCACCCAGCCATCTTCCCAGTTGGCTTTCCTGGTGACCATGTGTAGTAAAGGGTCACAGACAACCACTGTCCATGGGGCTCCTTGGACTGGTCTTTACATTGCCACGGTGTGGCTAAGAACACCCCAAAACAACCCTCGAATCTTCACCTGCTCTCAGTTATCCTGACCCTATGTCACTATTCTTCACCATACTCCTAAAGTCACTCTGCGTTCCCATTATTTTCTGCCAGAGCACTGAAGGCCTACTCCACCTTCAGCGGCTGCAGTATGCCCGATACCCACTCCTAACCAGCTCTCCTCCCTTCATCCTGAACCCCATGCCATCTCTCTTGGATGTACCCTGGGTCATAATAGCAAACATTTGCTATAGGAAATCCTATTCCTTGCCTCCCACATAGCTTCTCGTTTCCGATGCTAAGCCGCCAGGCAGACAGATAACAACTTGGATATGCAGTTATTAAGGGCAGGGTTTTAGAATGACAAAAGAATACATTTTAAAATAAATCCCACTTGAAAATCAGCTTTCCTTCCAACTCAATTACATCTAGACCTCCTGCTCTGAAGCTCCTTACAACCAAGAGATTCCAGCTCCCACTGGCTTCGGGATTTTTGAGGAGTGTTGCCATAGCAACACTGAAGGCCCAGACACCTGAAATGGGGAGTGAAGGACATCATGCTTCCCCTCCCCTTTAAGGACCTGGAGTGGCCAGCAGGGTACAGGCATGGAGTTCATGGGACTTGAGTACAGTAAGAGGAAGCAGAAGACCCGCTGCTGACATTTCACACACTGTGGGAACCTGGGAGCTGGAGCTGAGCTCAAAGAATAGGGTGAGATATACTGAAGGAACTAGCAGACAAGACTAGGTACTAACTCAGAGAGCACTCAAGGATGACACCTACCCATGCACTGTGCTGACGGGCAGACTGGCATACTCTACAATCAGAGTGGAGTGAGTGAATGAGCTCCCCTCTCCTTCTGTCCTCTGAACAGATGAAAATCTCAACCACAAACAATTCTTCTTCTAGTGTTGGCCCAGCCCAGTACCAACCATTCAGCTCTAGCCCTCAACCAAGTGTCACAGTTCTGAGCAATCCCTTACAGAAATCATAAGCCAGCCTCAACCTCCTTGACATTGCCAATCACACTTTAACACTATTGAGTGCCACAGTATAGTCATGAACCTTCTGGGTGGTACCACAAGCAAACTGTTAGGTACAAACTAAGATATCATCAAGTCATATGTATTGGCCACCCCTAGATTTGATATGACCAGTTCATGACTCCATCTTCCAGCACAGGATGGTTGAAAGACCCAATTCTGCACATTATACTGGGACTCCAGGACACAGGAGCCTTTCCCCAGAGAGTCAGCTGTCCCAAGTGTGCTGCCACTGCCCATTTCCGGTGCTGCAGATCTCATCCCCCCACGACCCTACACATTCATGCCTCTTCCCAGATCCTCTAAAAACAAAACCAAAGTCCTCCACCCAGACAGTAGTGCATCATTATCATCTAAACTTTGCCTGCTTCTGCACTGTTCCCAACTTGGCTACAGGCTTCTCTGATAAGAGTTTATGCATCGCCTGCTAAGGCTTCATTATTGACAAGGATATCCTTTATCTCTGAAGCCTATCACTGGTGGAGACATTCCCCCCCACACACAAAGAATATGGAAAAGGTTACATATGATTAACATGAGCCTGTACCATGGGTAAACCGATCAATGAATGCTTTCATTCTTTCCCAAGAGGACCAAGTCCCTGCATATGAGTATTACCATCTCTGGCCCCCAACAAGCACATGGTGCTCCTGCACAGAACATTTCTGGAAAAGCTTAAAAGGCAGTTTAGCAGAGCAGGCACTGACTAGCAGCCTCTGCCCTTCCTTCATATCCATTATAAGCCCCACCCAAATTCATCCAGATCATATCTGAGGGATGTCTTTGAATCACTATTCCAAGGCCTCGACTATTATAATGACATCTTGGTCGTCCATCAGAAGAAAGATACAGTACCACTGGAAATATCCCTCTGGCATTCACATTTGTCTCAGAAACTAGGATGTCTTCTCAACTCTGGGAAAAACCTGCCGACCCCTTTAGTATCCAGGCAGCCCCCTACTAGTCCACAGAACAGGAAATGGTTCCCAGGAACCTCTGCTGGACTCAGGTTTGTGCTGTTAGCACGTCTGGCCTGAAACTTCTCTGTGGCTCCTCCCCAGAAGTTCTTGGAAACATCAGCACTAATAGCAAAGCAGGGAAGGGCCTCCTCTGTCAGTTAGCCCTTGCTGGGAACAGGAGGCACTAACTACAGCTGTTGCTGTCTTCAGAGGCACTGAAGCAAGAAGACTAGGATGTGAGGACCTCAGGGCTTACCTTGCGCATGTCTTTGCCAAAGGTCTCGCTATAGGTTGTGCCAAGGATTTCAAACTGGACGTAGGGATTCGAGCTGTCTTCCCGAAACTCCATAACTCCTGTGAGGCCAGTGATGTGTCCCTGCAGGGGAGGAGGAAACGACAGATGGAGGAGGTCAAAGTTTGGTGTGGTCAAGAATGGACGGACAAGAAGGGAGCAGATATGAGTGGCTATCGCAAGGATGGACAGAGCCACTAACAGTCCTAGGACATCAGAGCAAGATAAATGTTTCTCAGACTATCTTAATCTGACAGAAGAAATCCCAAAGGCTTTTACCTGTCATTGCCGCAGTCAATGTGTTTACAGCTATTGTTCTGTGCCAATGCTGTGCTAGCCATGAAATTAAGATGTGATTGCATTTGTCTCTACAATTCTGAAGCTTGATCTTTGCCTTTGCAACCTGTTCCAGAGGTTCCACTTATCCCGACACAAGGGTAAAAGCCAGCAAGAGTTGTGTCCAACATATGCCTTAAGTTTAGGCAGCAAACGTGAGCATGGCTTTAGGCCTGGCCTTGCTACACGTGTCATCTTGGGCAGACCCTTGCCCGTCTCCCATGTTCATCCTGAAGGTAATCAGATGTGTATCACAAAGCCCATCACATGAAGAAAAGACATTTTCAGAGCGCAATATCTGGCACAGAATGGCTGTGGTAAACATGCTAGTCCCATGCCTCTCTGCAGTTCAGTAGGGCCTAGAGGAACAGTAGACAGTGTGGGGCTGAGCAAGTTGTGACCATCTCCCTTCTGTCTTTCAGCCTGGGGTGTGAATCTTCCCCAGCCTTTTTGCCTGGGACTTCAAGGAGCAAGGAGCACACCATAAAGTGCACAGGTCCAGGAGGGGCTATGCTCTCTCTGAGCTGCAGTAAATTTACACCAACACTGGAACATGCTCCTTGCAACTGAAACCATGTACAATTTATTGTGACTAAGGTTCCTGGCATTGTAGATTTCCCTAAATGGTCTTTTGAAGCCTCTAAAAGCCCATTACTCTAACAATTCTTCTGTGGGCTACCCCAACTCACTTTGAATCTATCCTCTGACACAATGCCACTCTCTATCATGTGAGACATATTACATGTGAATAATGCATAGACACACATGGGCACAGATGGATGCACATTCACACATACGTACACAAGCTGGGGTCCTGGATAAGCAACATATGGCCCTACCACCTAAGGTGAGCTTTTTCTGAAAAGTGATAGTTTGCACGAAGGAGTATTGGGCAGGCATAGGACAGGCAGCTATGACTTTACTTAACTGTGACTTTGGGCAAGTCATTTAACCTTCTGAAGCCAGATCTCCCAAAAGTGTGGAGACATTTAAAGTACATGTCCCTGGACCACAATTCACTCAGCTTTCAAATAGGCCCAGGAAGAGTGACAAAGAGAACCCTACAAAGAGGACTCGGGCAATCTCTCTAACACACACACACACACACACACACACACACACACACCCCTAGTCAGCACAGCAAGGGACTTGTCTCTAGCCCTAGACAACCTTCCAGAGCCGTACCCCCCAACACATACCTTTTTAATCGTGTCTAGCATGGATCTCCCTCCATTCCACGGTTTGGTAGACTTCCTTATGCAGTTAAGGCTTGCCATACTATGCCATTTCCGATCCTCCAACTTCCTGTGGAAGGCGTTGGCCAGCATCAGAACACTGTCATACAGGTAGAGATTGGAGATCTGCAAAGAGAAAGAGAGGGAATCTCTCTTCTGATGCATTTCTAAAGAATGAGGTGAGGAGAAAAGGCTGGGGTGGTGTGGGAAGCAACAGAATTGTCTCCTCCAGTCCTCCAAGCTTTGTGGGCAAGGAGCCTCTGGTCTGGCTCCATGGCATTTTCTTTACTTGTTTTATTTTAGCAGCTCAACCCAAGTGGCGAAGTTAGCCTAAGAGAATACCTAATCTGCCCCAGGAATAGGTGTAGGGGCATATCCACACAGCACCAAGGAGAACCAGTGTGACCAGCATCATGATTGAGGTCTGCAGGCAGGCGCCTTGCCTGTTCAGATAACAGGACACAAAGCAGTAAGGTAAAGAGGAGTGTGCTAAAGGGATGGCCTAACATGTATAAAATCATACAAATATAAAGGATCAAAGCCTCCATCAGGGTCTTAAACACCACCAAAATTTTCTGTTAAGGACCAGACAGTAAAAACCAGGCTTTGAGGGTCTTACAGTCTCTTCTGACTACTGTTCAACACTGCTGTTAAAACCTGAACGTATCCAAGAGGTGACTCATAAGCAAATGGGTGCATCTGTGTACCAATAAAACATCATCTATCCAAATAGACAGTGCTAGATTCAGCCCAAGGGCCACGGTTGGCTGACTTCTCCATTCAATCTGATGGTGTTAGCAATGTGATCAGAAAGGATCAAGAGGAGGCAAGATGCAGCCATGCAGAGCCTTGTAGAATATGCTAAGGAGGAGCAGCAGGGAAGACTTGGAGAGATGGGTACCACTGATTGACCTATGCACAGAAAGCAGGTGATTAAGCCTGGACATAGGAAAGACCACCCTAGTCACTGATAGATTCAGAGTGAGTAGTGGCCTGGGTGATGGTACAGCATCAGTGAAGTGGCAGAGATTCCTACACCTGATGTGCAGTGCCATCCTGGTTGCATCTGGGATTTGTACATTAGGTTGGCCAACTTCAGTGAAGCTGGCCCATAGAGGAAACACAGCTCCCTCACAGAGCTTGTGAGTTATGAGTGTGGGGAGCTGAGGAAGCCCTGAGTGAATGTGAAAAAAAGAAACAAAACAAACAAAGAATAGATAGAGTCCTGAATAAATTTATATTGTCAGCATAGGCAAGGACAAATGCATCAGATCTGTGGGAAATTGGCAAAGCCTTCCCCATACAGGCCAGGCTCAAAATTGACCAAGCCTTCCTCTGGTTCAAGTGCAAATGTGGCACTGTGTACAAGTACAAGTGTTTACAAATGAGCAGTGTGTTCAAAGGCTAACAACTGTAGCTTCCTCCTCCTAATGTTTACAGCCTGAGAATACTTTGCTTGCAGAGACCTTGTCCTCTGACTAGCCAACCCCACCTATCTGCGCTGTACCCAATAAATGCATTGGGATTCTTGGCTGCTGTAGTAGATGGGGCCTCTCCATCAGAGCCCCTGACCCCAGCTTTTCTGTACATGTGTCTGTCCTTTCTTCATTCCTTCACCACCCCCATCAGGTTTCCAGACTCAAGCCATGTGGGCCATGGACATAAAGAGCAGCATTGATGAGACAGAGCCAACCTGTTCACACAAGCCAAGGATGGGAGAGGTTTGGCTCACCCCCTTGCTTGGGATGAGCAGGAAGGCTTGGTGCCACAGTCTAAGGAAACCAGAAGAGGCCTTCAGTGTGGAGAAGAGAAGCTTGTTCTCAAGAAATTCCCCTCATGATACTCCATCCTCCAAGAGGACAGCAAAGCACAAAGGAGAAGAGAATAAGTGAAGAGGAGAGAGAGAGAGAGAGAGAGAGAGAGAGAGAGAGAGAGAGAGAGAGAGAGAGAGAGAGAGAGCATCCACTATTGGACAGGCTTGGGGCCCCTCATTGATATCTTGCATAATCAATCAGACAAACTGGGTCAAAGGAACCAACCTCTGCACACCTAAGCAGCAAGTAGCCTGCTAAAACTATTTCAGAAAAACATCACTGGATATAAATGGAGAGAAATAGGGAACAATATTGACCTCACAGGGCTCCTGAGAACAAACAGGCTCCTTGGACTACAGGAAGAGCCCCTGCTACTTCTACCTCATCACCCACCCTTCCCTCGGTGCCCCAGTATCCCATGCATTATTTTCTGCCATTAACCCTAATATGAATGTCACAGAAGCAGATTCCTAGATAAAAACTTGAACAACAACTGCCCATCACAACTGAAGCCTAAGTCAGAGACAGACCAAAGAAAAGAGATGTAGAACACCAAAAAAAAAAAAAAAAAAAGTCTGCTGTGTTAGGCCTATACACAAGCTCAAACTAGCTCTCCCTTTATACTATAACACATCCAGGCAGAGCTGACCACTTCCTCTATGCTGGCCAATAATGAAGAGTTCAGTTCTGTCTGCCACTGAGCTGTGTCCTTGCTATGATCAGCACAGACGTCATGACATAGGAATGAAAATTGGATGGACACTAAGGAAATGACCAGAGTATGTCCACATGACAAATTACTGCTAACAAAATGATGACCCCAGCCCAAAGGAAAGCTATATGCCAAGGTCATGACTGTCACTCTTCGGGTGCCTGAAGCACACAAATGCTGACCTAACATCAGAGAAAAGACCATTCCTGCCACTGGCAACTCGTCCCTGTCCCCCAGGGAAGGTGATGACAGGACCATGTCCCCAGCCTTTCAAGCTTAGAGGAACATTTTCTCAATGAACAAGACTAATTTTATAATCCCGACAGCAAATCAGCCCCCAGGAGCACCTACCTACCTCTGCAGAATTGTATTGATGTTTCTTTCCCCTTCTAGAATACAAACTTGTAGTAGAGATGTTCTTACGAGGGAATATAAACCAACCTATGAGTTGATACGGAGTTTGGGGTTTTTGTTTTGTTTTGTTTTTGTTTTTCTTCTAAAAGGATTTAACTAGAAGATGAGAGTCCCCAGTGGTGTGAAGATTTCTTAAGATTTTCATGGAACTCCAAGCTGCCTACTCACAGCTGGTGCTATTTAGTCATAGACCCACGCCCACACCTGTGGATTGACTCCCAGTTAAGAGCAGAGTCTACAGTGCTACTTCAGCTTGGGCCCAGACTGCCACTCAACAGACTCTCCTATTTCCCCAGTACTTTTAATCACAATGAATCAAGGTCCTCAGCAAACGTGTGAATGACGAGAGGTCTGCAATAAACAGGAAAAGGCAGAACATGAATCAGAAAGGCAAAAAAAAAAAAAAAAAAAAAAAAAGGCTTGAGTCCTCCCACGGCTACGCCTGCTTGGAGAGTGAATGGATTCTAGTTCAAAGGAATGCTCTTTCCCAGATATTGATAGACCCTTGAACCACCCCCATATCACCCTGGATCCCCCCTTTTCCATAACATTCTACTCATTGTCAGTTCACAAACATGTTTGCCTCACTCAACTCTGAGCTCTTTGAGTACTTATCTCTGGAACCTCTCACAAATAAAAACACAAGTCTGGTGATTAGTCAATGTTTGATTGATGAACATCCTGTGGATACACTTATACACAGATGGAAAGATGATAGATAGACAGACAGATAGGAGTGGGTGGAAAAATAGATGGATGAGTGGGTGGAAGGGTGGGTAGATGAATGAGTTGGTGGATAATGCTAGGTGGGTAGATAATGAATAAATAATAAATGGATGAGTAGATGGATGGAGTGATAGACAGTTGAAATGGATAGATGGGTGGTAGATGATTGGGATGGATGGATGGATGGAAGGATGGATGGAAGGATGGATGGATGGATGGATGGATGGATGGATGGATGGATGGATGGATGGGTAGATGAGTAGATGATATAGGAGGGAGGGTTGGGAGTCGGTAGATATATTGGCTAGCAGATAAATTGATGGGTCTTTTTATTAAGAATGCACATACTAATGCTTCATCTATATTCTTCAGCTACAAAGCATCAGGAGAAAAAGATATGCTGCTTCCAACTATGGGAGGAAACTTCCTTCTTTTATGTCTCATTTAGAACCTACTAAAAATGACCTGTTGACCACAGCCCTTACTGCTATTTGTACCTACTTAACTTATGTACCTTCTCCTGGGCAGAGGTCTCAGTACTCTGCCGAGCCTTGGGCAGAAACCAACATTTCAACATTGGTCTATGTATCTACCATCTATTTTCTAACATCAACATATACATTTCTGTGATCTACTTTATCAAACAGTGGTTTTATGTTGGGGATACAGAGATCTTTAAGGCCCTGCCTTCACAGAGAAGTAGTTTTTGTGCAAAAAGAGCCAGAGCAGATGGTAGAAAGGTACACTATGCTCAGGGTGTTCTTCAGATCCTAATAAATGAAGAGGAGGCTTTCCTCAGGGCAGGTATCAGTGCTATCCATGCCTAGGAGAGGTTGAAAGAAAGAGGTTCCTAGCTACATGGACAATCACTCATAGGAAATAAATAGCCAACGGTAGCTCAGGCTAGAGATACAGTCCATGAAATAGAGAGAGGGGCGTGGCTTGAAGGAGTTTGTGTCTCTCTCCCTCCTTTCAGAAGCAAGGTATTACACAAATTTCCTCAGCCAAGGGAAAACATACTTTCATATGCTTTCATATACTGTAGTAGACAAATCTTCAAACCCATGCTTGAATGGGTTCAGAGCAATGACTGGTGTAAAGACACTGTAGCACAAAGTGACAGGAACTAATAAATCATTCCAGAGGAGGGTAAATTTGATAATCAGAGAGGCCACAGCATCACAGCCAAGGACATGACAGAGACATGGTTGCCAAACAAAAAAAAATCAAGAACCAAGTCAGAGTAGCCATAGGGAGTGCGATTAGGAACAGGGGAAAGACAGACTCAGACAAAGGCCCAAGGTCTTTGGGGGAACCTGGTGTTCTATTCTAAATGGGCAGGACGCTTCTGGAGACGGGCTTGTTCATTTAGCCACTCGATGGATATATATCGTGCTCCTCTTCTGCTTGCTGCTGTGCCTTACAGCTCTCAGGCTACTGTGTGGACAGTTTGAAGGGTTCCTATGGCTGACAGAATCATCAACAGATTTCGATGCATAATAACCTGGACTGGATTAGCTTACTGCCTGACCCTCCCTACTCATGTCTACAGCACTACATGAATGAATGCAGCTGACACTCAATAACTGTTCCCAGAATTAAATCTTTATTCATACAAAACATCATTTAATGCTCATAGACCTGTCTTGATGACAATAAAGTACAATGTGATCTGGACGCTTGAAGAAGTACAACATGACATCCATGGTTACTCCCCCATGAAACGCAGATGGTAATAGTCCTGTGTGCATAGGCTCCTAAGATCTTTATATGTATTTTTATTCTTAGAGGCAGCAGAGACAGAAAAGAATGGAATGGCAAATGAAAGCCCTAGGCAGGCTCCTGATTTCAATTCAAATTATCTGAGGCCACGCCCATGGTGTCCTCAGTAGCTGGAGCCCAGCAGGGATCTGTTAAACCGATTATAAGGATGAGGACCATGGAAAATTAACTTGTGTTCGCTAGCATCTTCTTCTTCAAGGTTTCCTGTCCATACATCCTTTCAAAGGCACATGGGGGTCACATCTGACTTCTGTAGCTTATAGGGCAGAAGACTAAGCAAAGATCAGCTCTGGTTAGTAACTCTACCTGTGTCTGCTCACTTGGACCTGCCAACATGTCCCTGACCTCCTCCTAACAGCATAGTCATATCTGCCATGGTAACAATGCCTAAGCCAGGCTTTTCGGGGATGAATGCCCTGAGCCATTCTTTGAGATAAAGGCTACTTCCCTGATATTTCATAGACAGACTAGTAAGAGAAGGTCCAAAGCATATGGTTGAATGTAAAGGACTCTATGGGGTGGGGGGTATATAGTTCTCTGAGCCAGGTTCCTGAAAGGGAAGCATGATAGCACACAGTCCCACTTCATTGAGGGCTCAGATATGAGGCCCTTTGGCACAGAAACCCTTCAACATGAATGACACAGGTCTGGAGGACCTGGGAAAACATGGATCAGCATCAACCTGATACCTGCAGGAATCACCATGTTCTATACTCTGCCACTGAGGCCCCTTTCCAGCCTGGGATCAGTGGATATAATTTTGAAGAAGCCTTTCAAATGTCCTGTCTAAAATGGTCACATACACTCTCCACGGTGACAGTAAGGTTCAGGCACCCTCATTTCTTCCTGAGCAGATGGTAGATATTTGTCACCCTGTCTCTCAGCTCCAGGACTTCTTATTGCACCCTGCACAGCTGATCCTTTTCAAACATCCTATCACACAGCATCTCCAAGGGTTGTGCCCTGGTGGGTCTCCCCTTCAATTTCACCCCATGAATCAACCATTATTCTCCCAGACCCCATTGCATATAACATTCTCTCTAATAAAAATATAAACAAGATTCCCACTTTTAAGGTGTTTGTGAGAACGAAGTGCGAGGACATTTGTGAAATGTCTAACTTAAGTACTATACCCAACTGCTTAAATAGATTTCTCTAAATTAGTAAATGACCAATAGATCATTCTAAAACTCTTCTTAGAAATGAAGGAGATGTGACGTTATTTGCCTCTTCTTAGAGATGAGTGATGATGTACAGAGGTTGCATTAAGGAAGGTATTGGAGCTCCAGATGGATATTCTCTATCCCTATCATCTGTCACAACCCAAGGCAGGGTCTTCATGAGATACAAGGTAAGACAGAAATTTCTCATTTCCTTTACCTGTGCTGAAACTGGGTTCTGAGAAAGGAAACCAGAAACATAGGAAACTTATCTAGGCAGCAGATAAAGGAACTCAGCCATGATCTCTATGGGAGCCATAACTCTTAAAAAACTCGAGGGCCTGCTTGACCACTGGAGAATTAGAGACCAATTACATGAAGTTAACTGAGGCCCAAGAATGAAAAAAAAATCGATGCAATTTTTCCTTAGGCATTAGCACAGAATTCCCAATACATTAGTAGCTAGGTTTAATTTGGGAACATACCTGTGTCAGCAGGAACAAAGGCCACTAGAAAGATTGTTAAATTGATCTTCATGAGAAAATAAGAGTTTACTTAAAGAGTCAAGACCCAGAGGGGAAAAACAGAGGAAAGACAAGGAGCCCAGCTTGATGGGGAGAGAACAGAGCCCTGGGGCAGAAGGAAGGGTGTTTGGAAATAATGAGCATTCCTGAGAAGGACCACATGGAGACAATGGCAAAGCCACTCCTCTCAACCAGTGGTGACACTGTCTTGGCTTCCAAGGCCATCTTGGTTCACACTGCTATAACAGAATCTCACAGACCCATTACACTTCCAAAGAGTGGAAATTCCACATCAAGGCACTGTCCCAGTCGGTGTCTCCTTGAGGATCTATTCTCTGGTTCACAGGATACCTTCTTTCTAGGTTCTGACTCAGAAGTGGAGAACTCCGGTCTCACTTACAGAGCACTCTAGCCCATTTGTGAGGGTTCTACCCTGACAACCAAATTTCTTTCCAAGGGCCCTACATCCAAAAACTTTGGGAATTAAGCTTCAACATAGGAATTTTAAGAGGACACAATCACTCAAATCACAATAAGCAGCTTGTTCAGGTACAGATTTTTCACACTAATGGAACCAGTTAAGCATATATTTCCTACTTAGGTACCAACAAGGCAGGGTGTAGGCAGCCTGCTAACTTTCTACAGAAAGGATTAGGACCTGAGGTCATGCATATAGGCTCTTCCCTAAAATATGCTCGTATCCTTAGGAAGGCCTTGAGTCCAAGCCCATCTGGATGCCACCTCCACTGGTTGGGAAAGGAGGGACTTGAACAGGTCAGGATAATGTGTGTGCCACACCGTGCAGCCAGACTGTCTGCCTCCTGGTGCTTGGCACTTGTCTTCTTAGTAACACTTTTATTCCAGGCAAGACTTATTAGGGTACTCCAGCTGTGTCTCCGTCATGCTCTAGAAGCCTGGGGATGGTTGTCCACTGCATTATCAGGGTAAGAATTATTCTTGAAGGAAAAGGAAGATGAATGGCAGGCCAAGGTCAGAGCCACACAGGCCAGCAGAAATCTCTCACCAGTCCATTATCCTCACAATCCAGAGCTGGAAATGCAAGATTTTCATTAAGAATGGCCACATTTCCTCCAGGCTTCTAAAGAGCCCAGTGGGCTCTTCCCTCTGTCATTAATCAAGCAAAGTGGGCTGTTGGTGGAGACATCATAGAGATAAACAGCAGGCACCGACCTCTGACCAAATCTGCAGACAGGCTCTGGTTGGCCAGCAATGTCAGATAAACAGTGGACAGAGGGGCCAGCTGGGAGGACAATCTGACATCCAGATGCCCCAGCACGAACAATCTATCTCCAGGCAAGGCCTCTGTGCCAAAATGCTGCTAGCCCACCTGTCTTGAGAGGGCTCTGTGGCCAGGCCGGAGGATGGAGCAGATGGTGGCTGAGGGTAAGGGGTTGTAGGAGGCTCTGTTCACTAGTGACTCAGAAGGGAGAATGAGAAAGAGCATCTGTCTCCATACAAGCCTCTCTCAGCTCCAAATACAGATGTGGACACCTGCAGCCAGAGTAGCAAGCAGCTGAACCCACAGAGACTGTCTGCACCTGACTCACGAAGCCTTCCACACTGTCCTTGTCAAATTGCCAACTGGAGTCTTTACCACTAAGCAAAGCACTGGAAGCGACATGAAGTCCGAGATGGCTGGGATGGAAGTTTGGTGGATGCTGCAGAGGAAAAGCTTCTCTTACCAGACTGACAGACACCCGTGACCAGGGAAAAGAACGGAAGCTTCTAGGAAATGGGGACTAGCAGATTGGTGATATACTTTAACTAACTGAATACCACAGAGAGGAGTGATTCTGTCAGGCCATTCAACAACTTGTAAGTACACAGAGATGCAAAAATTCCAATCAGAGAGAACATTTTATGACAATACCATATTGGCCCCCACAGCTTCGATCAGACAGCACAGTGACCAGACAGCGCAGTTCCTACCGTTTCCCACCACGCTCTGGAAACACACTTGAATAGATCGGGTGGCAATGTGCTAATGCTTCTGTTAGTTCAATTACAAGTTGAAATCACGGGGAGAGGCAGTTCTAATGACAGAGCACAATAGCAAGTCTTCCCGGAGCAAGGTTGCCTGGGAAATCTTAGCAAATTCTCAGGGTTCTGAGGGACTGGTTATCACTTTTATTACTGGCTGAGTCAGACAAGCCCTAAACTAACTTGTCAAGAAAACAAAAAACAAGAAACACCCAAGTCAGACAGTGCTTTGTAGGAAGAATAAACAACAGCATGCAGGCAAATGCAAGGCCTTTTGAAGCCACTGGAAGCCACTTACTTAGGTATTTTTCTTCCAAGGGACTTTCTCTCTACTAAATAGCAACCAAATTGATTTGCTGTAAGGTACTTGGTTGGCTTTTCAAAAACAGAAATCCCTGACCACGGCTAATAGAGGAAGACAGAGTCTCTGAGACCAGTTTACTTCGGGAGAGAAGCCTGGAGATGGATGACCTTGCAAAAGCTCCCTCTGCTTTCACAGTCCTTGGAGTCTTCTAAGCTAGGATCATCGTCCCAAGGGCAGCCATCTGGGGAAGGAACTAAAATGGACTTGGGAGCTCCATTTCCAGGGGGATTTTCATTAATTTCATCAAGACAAAGTTAATAATCCATGACAGCCATTTTTTTTTCCTTTAGTTGGTTGTTCTAAGCATGTTAGAGTCTTCTCGATAAATCTCACAGCTAGAGGCTAGTAGAAATTAGTTTGCCTTCTACACTGTCATTAGGAAAGGAAGAAGTGGTAATAGTTTCTGAGGAAACTTGAAGGGAATGGCTTGTAAATGAGATGAATCTACAAGCTTCCCAAGTGTTGTGCAGAGGAGTAAATAAATCCACACTCCCCTCCCATCATAGCCCCGAAGAACCATGTAGATACAACAGATGAAGAGAGAGAGAGATTTCTTTAATAAAGTGCTTTACTTATCTCTATATAAAGTGGCTTCTAGAGACCATTTAACTTAGGTTGTGAGTCCTAGATTATTAGCAGAGTTATCCCATATATTCTTATTGATGGTCTTCAGTGAGCAGGGTCTTTCATGAAGAGCTAAATGGATAAAAACATGCTCTGTCTTCTTCAGACAAGGCAGTTGTGACAGAGCAGCTGAATGAGTGATGTGGACAGTGAGAAGCTCAAAGCTTGTGATCCAGGGATGGAGGGGTAGGAACTGCTCTCCTCCACAAGGTAATGTTTACACCTGCCAAAATAAGGGGATGGAGGGGGGGGCATGTTCAGCCTTTCTACGGAAACTTCAATTATACTGACCACCTTACCACTACTGACGGCGTTCTTAACAGTTCAGTCCTCTCCTACATGTGTTCCACATGTTCTCTCATTTGCTTTACACGATGATTCTCTAGGGGAGCAGATTTTCATGTCTTGGGTTGACAATGCAAGAAACACAGGCACAGAATAATGAAGAAGTATTAATTGACCAAACAGTAGCTAGTACTATTGGGATTTGCACTCAGGCAGTCTGGTTCATGTGGTGGTGGCAGCAACAGCCACATGACTGCCATAAACAGGTCCCTATGGTTTTGTTCTTTAATTTTCCTCCTTATGTGATACTTGTGTCTCAGAAAGAACAGAGATAGGGAGGGGGCCCTGAAGTATGTGGCTCAGAGCCTTTATTACATGTTTGGGTGCATGCCACTTTAGTACGCCATCAACTGAACTTCCCCTCAACCTCCAAGACTCCTTTGCTCTCTTGCAGAGAGCAGACACTTTACATCTAGCAGGTCTGAAGCACTAGAGACAGCCTGACTCCTTATAGGTGTCAGTCCCTAGCAAGAAGAGTCATCCTGGACTTTGACGACAAGTGTAGACCTGTCTCCTCTGCCACATCCTGTACTGTCCATGTCTAGAAAACTGAAAATGGCCCTCCCTTGGGGAAAACTAACTTAATGAGAACTGGAAAGTAGATAGAAGGATGGGAGGTAGAAAAGGGGCAAGGATGGCAGAGACTGGAGAGGAATAAAATACATCAGGGGATAGGGAACCTGGGAGCTCATCGAAGGAAGGAGAGCCATGCCCTTGGGCCCAGCCAGTGAAAGTATTCCCCTCTCCCCCACACAGAGTGGGGACACTCATGTGGCCTGGTCCTTTGTCCAACTTTGTACATATCTACGTGGAAAAGGAGGATGATGCAGACAGGGTTCCAGTGAGAGGGACCCACTTGTTCCTAATCACCTCTTCCATTCCCCAGAAAAAAATAAAAAGAAGACAAAACAAAATTATACCGTACACAATCCAAAGTCTCTAGTTTATGGCTCTGTCGAGGACCAGTGCTCCAGTCTCTTAAACAAATTGTTACCATCTCAGAAAAATCTTAGCCATTCTACCATGCCAATTTAGCCAATGTGCTCTCTGGCACAGTGAGCACCAAGGGAGGGAAGGTGCCCCAGCGTAATCACTATCATCTATGTTTCCTACCCAGTGAGAACAAGTTTCTTATGTGTGACATCTATGAGATAAGTTTTTCCTCTTTCCTTCTGACACATAAGATTGCAGAGTTGGAGTCAATGCTTTCACTAATTAAATGTATCTAGAGCCCACCCAAGATTCCCACGGTCCTCACTCCATTATGAAGGTCCTCTGATACTGTGACAGCAGAAGGGTCCTAAGTAAGGCTGGCATTCATGGGGCAGATACAGCCAGCCCTGATCGGAACTCCTGATTTCTACTCTTCACTCCTGGCTGAGGAAGGAAGGCAGGACTGATTTCTAATGCTGAATGTTGAGCATACCCTCCATGCAAAGTTGTAGGCAATTTCCACAAACCCAATAAGAGACCCTTCCTTTTGTCATGTGGCCCTCATTCAAGCTCATCAAGTTTTCTTGTGCATCATATTCCAAATGTTGATGTGGATTCAAAGAAACCAGTGGGCATTCGCCACACTATTCCCTGTTTCCAAAGATCAACACAGAAAACTATCTGTACATGGGCAGAATACCTGTTTACTATGCCAAGGCCACAAGGCCGGAATATGAAGACTCCACACATACTAAGACAGTGACTGGAGTATTAACAAAAGCAAAGTCTACACCTCTCATCTAGGAAGGGGTAGAGCAACTGGCTATGCCCAAAACCTGTTCTCTGGCCTTTTGACTTGGTGGAGATCCTGCAGCATCCTGGCAGCAGATGTGCCAAGACTGTGCCAAATGCTTTAAAAGCATGGAGTCTGTTTAAGTAACTTCTTATAAGGAAAAACTCAAAGGAAGTCTCCAACTCCAGCGCTGCCACAAAGCACTCAGCATAGAGGCCTAAGAGAGAGCAATCTGCCCCACTTCAATCATGTTACTTTTAAATACCAGAGGTAATCTGTGAGCAAGCAAACCCTGCCTGCTGGTACCAGGCCTAATTGCCACTAATGGTACTAAAAGACACTTGTGTCCAGTTGACTGGTTTCCATTTCAGCAAATGACAGCACTTTGGTCATTAAAGTGGGTGGGTAACCATGTTCAGCTAGAGTCCAGCAGGCCCAGCATGTCTCCAGTCTCAGGTCAAGGGTGTGGTGGGAGCCCTGCATGGAGGAGACACTGTGCACTGACCTGCAGCATTTGGAGGTAGCCTTCCTGCGGATCGCAGAGCAGGGAAGAGATGCGGTGGTTATTCCTCATGCATTTCTGGTTGTCCTTCGCAGATGGGAAGATTTGCCGGACCACGGTCATCCTGCCAAGGGCACTGTGGACCAGATCCAGGATCTCGGGGTCACTGATTTCCTGAAGAAATAATCAGATCCATGCTTATACCCTCGTGAATTAAAAAAAAAAGTCACTAGGAGGCATCCAGGCCAAAAACCCAAATAGTTAATGCTAAAGAGGTCAAAGGATTAGGCCCAAGCTACACATGTCATTAGTTGCTTATTTACAAAAAAATATTTCCCATCCTATAGGTCCAGACAGGATCATTCAGCATTCCCTCTGAGATCTGGTCTGTAGTAAGTACCAAGAGGTCAAATATTATCCTTCACTATGGATCATACCGATTGTGCCGGGAATCAAAGACATCTATTGTGCTAGATCTTGGTACACTAGGTGTTTTACATGCATTTACTAATGCCATGCTCAAAAAACAACCCTAGGAATGCTATGAAGGGGATCCAATTATCATGTCATTTCATCCTCAAGCATAAAAATTGAAAAGGGAGCTACTTATAGGGACATCTCTCCAAAGGAGGCTTCTACAAGAAATCAGCCTTAAACTCAGCCTAAGAATGAACGTAGGAAAAGGGGTGTGTGTGTGTGTGTGTGTGTGTGTGTGTGTGTGTGTGTTGAGGACAAAGCATAGCTGGGAACCTGGCGCTACAGAGTCTACAGGGAGTAGATGAACCGTTTCACGTAGAAGCATCAGTGGAAGAGAGGCAGATGGGGAAGTCAGGGTCCATCCATTCCACTTCAAACAAACAAACAACAGCAACATAGAAAGCAAGTATTTTCCCTAGGGGAAGTAAGGAGTTTGAAAGTTTTTCGATACAAATATGCTCTAATCAGAACAGCCTTTTTGAGAACTTCCGGTTGCTTTATGGAGCATGGATTAGAGAGGAACAAAGAAGAGGTGGAGGCAGAGAGGAGAGTGTCAAGGCTGCACAGCTGGGCCTAAAACTGAACTACAGAGAAATGGAAACCAATATTCACCCAGTGTTCCAGCATAAGGCAGGCAGACTAAGGACCTCCCAGGCTCACTGTCTCTGAGAAATTGCTACATCAACGCTTGGCTTCAACTCAACATTTTAACTAAAATAGTTGTATTTTAAAATAATCTTTAAATCTTCCTGTTTGCAGATGACCCATTCTAGTTTTGAGACCCTGTGACAGTACAAATGGAGCCAGCCAGGCAGGAAATTAGTGGTTGGGATTTTGAAATCATTTAAATGAGAGCATAACATTTTAAGGGGTAAGATGCTAAATCAAGCATTTATGGTCTGTCTTAGGATGCTGCTGTGTGTCTGTGAAGCCTAGTCAGCTGACAGCACTTGCTAAGATCTGGAAGAGAGTAAGGCACAAAGGCCTAGATCCTCTTAGCTTAAGTGTCAGTTCCTAAGTATACTGAACTACCTGATCTCACAAAAGTTAAAATGCTATGACAGTGTGGATCTAGACCCATGTCACTGAAATTTATATTCATGATGGATTGGAACCAAGAGATGATCAAAAGTGAAGAAAGTGGTCAGAAGAGACAGTCCCTGAACACAGAGAGATTCAGAGTGGAAGAGGATAAGCAGGGTCTGGACATGTGTACTCAGTTCTGTTCTAGCTGCCCTGGGGACCAAGGCCCTTCTGAGAACACAGACTAGAGGATGAGAGAACTCAAAGCCTAATCTCAAGGGAAGGAGAGATATGAGAAAGAGTAACAAGTACACAGTTCACTTCTAAACTAGAAACAGCGAGGATTTGGGGAGGGACTTTCTTATCTAGAAAATGCATGATGTTAGCCAGGCACAGTGGCTCATGCTTTTAATCCCAGCATTAGAGAGGTTGAGGAAGAAGAACTACTGCAAGTTCAAGGCTAGCCTGGGCTACATAGTCAGTTATGGACCAGCCTAGGCTAGAGTGAGATCCTGCCTCTAACTAACAAAATTAATTAATTAGCATGCAAAAGGAAGGAGATAAGGAATGTAGGTGTCACGAAATACAAAACTGGAATTGTGTATAAAGGTGTTAGAGACAACACAATTATAAGTCTCCTGCCATTTGTTTTTCTCACATAGTCTCAATGGAAAATGCCACTGTGGAGGCAACAGCCTCTTTTCTAGAAATCTTTTTATTAAGCCTCTTCCTGCTTCTTCAACTGCCAATAGGACAAACAGAAATTCAGTTCTCACCACCATACTCTAGGCACAGTTTGGAAATTTGTTAGGGATTTGACCTACATGGTGGTCCAGTACTTTCCATGGCAACCTGCTGCTCATGTATGATGAGTAGCTAAGGTATACTATGATATGGCCAGTACTCAATGCTTGCCCCCATCTACCCTGATTTGCCAACTGTTTCTCTTCTGTTCTGCCTGCCCAGGACCCCTTGAAAGCTTGGCACAGCTTTATGGCAACCTAATAGCTTCCATCTGACTCCCTGAGAGCGGGGATCTGCTGGAACCGTGCATACTTTCCTGTCTCCCCCGGCCCAGCTCTAATCGGCTGGCCACGGGTCACAGCATGGTTCTGCCTGCTAATGAACTTCTACTTCACTCCCTGTGCTTCCAGATTATCCTTCCTGTCCAATCCAGAGATATCTGCAATAAAGATCTGGGAGTCCACTCAGTTATTTACAGACAACCAAAAAGGTTGACTCCTGTCCTTGCCCTAATTCTGAATATAGATGAGCAGTTTGGTCTAATAGCTGCAGGCCAGGATCTACTCCTGGCCTGCTAGCCCTACTGAGTTCTGTAGGTACTACAGAAGTGAGCACAGGGATGTGCTCACTGCCTGCTCACTGTTAGAAGGATGTATGCTTCTATACCAATGGAAGAAACCCCAAACTCTAGACTTCCTGTACAGAGGGAAATATAAGCAGCCAATTTAAATAAGCAGCTTGGAGGGCAAACTTCCCCTTTCCTAGTTAGGCATGCATTCACATAGTGCAGCTGATAAACAAAATCAGCAGGGCAATGCGTATGCACCACTGTGGAATAAACCAGTGGAGGAAAAAGGGGGGAAAAAAGCAGTGTATCATCATATGATGCCCACTAGAGTACAGAGGACCAAAAAAGGCTTTAATTTTTTTACATTGTAAGTTTCACTATGAGATGTGCATAATCATTTTGTACATTCAATATGAAAAATGAAATGAATTCACTGTATCTTCCATCAAACTAAGAAGTAAAATGATGCCCACATCTTAGTTGGATGGTTTCTCATGCTTACACCTCCCTTCTTGCCTCAAGCAGCATTTGTCCCGCTAGAGCCTAGATGGCATGTAGCTTAGGCTTGTAAATTTTGGTTGTGTGTGTGTGTGTATGTGTGTGTGTGTGTGTGTGTGTGTGTGTGTGTCACAATATGGATCCTTTCATGATCCTGTTTTAACACTGTATTTTTCATACTCGGTGGTACATCAGAGTCATCTGGGAGATTGCTAACGATACAGGAATCCAGCCCTAATCCACTTCAAGGAGCAAACATTCTGGGTTCTCCATGAGCACTCTAAACAATACCCCTGTTGTCACCAGTGTTTAAAACCACTTGCTCAGGGGATGGAGAGACGGCTCAGTGGTTAGTAGCCAGAACCCATGTGGAGACTTGTAACCCCAGTTCCAGTGACTCTAATACCCTCGTCTGCCTCTGAGGGCGCTGCGTGCACATGGTGCACATACATACATTTAGGCAAAGCACACACAAAGTAAAAATAAATAATTATTCAAAATTTAAACAACTAGCTAAACACTAGAGTTCCGAGGTTTATCCATAGTGATGAGTATAGCTCTGATTTAATTTTTCAAAGGTGTATGTAATGACACTACGCCACTAAGTCATCATTTATTCACCCACTGCTGATAACCCGTTAGATGCTTCACTTGTTGGCCTCTATGAACAATTTCCTATGTGTTTTCATATACATATGTGAGAATTTCTCTTGTATATATCATATAACTAGGATTGTAGTATCCTGACAAGGGACTAGGAATGAGGGCTGGAGAGACGGCTTAGTGGTTAAGAGCACAGGATGCTCTTCCAGAGGACCTGGGTTCAAATTCTCAGTAACCCCAGGATGGCTTACTGTGTGTAACTCCAGCTCCAGAAAATCTAAGTCCACTTCTGGCCTCCCTAGGCACGCAGTGCTCATGGGTACACAGGCATACATTACATGCAGACAAAAAACTCAAACAAAGAAAATAAAAATAACTTTAAAAAAGATAATAAGAACATGCTTAAATTTATTAGAAAGTGCCAAATTTCTAATCGAGTTGTGCCAGTTCATAACCATTTGACACATGTGGTTATGAACTGGCA
>CABHPQ010175738.1:0-42291 GCA_902168405.1 Peromyscus aztecus
TTGTATACTTTTCACAGCTTTGTCTATGGAATGTACAGGAACCTAGCCCGATGACAGTATTACTTCTAGCCAGTGTCCAGGGGTAGCATTTAGACAATCTAGTTCCCTCATGATAGTGACTCAAAGGAGGAGGTGAGAGCAGAAACTGTAGAATCCTGTGACCTAACCTGACAGAGTACTGAGTGACAGAGATGTGTGTCATAAATGAAACTAAGTGCCCAGGATTCTGAAAGGAACAATGGTTCACAGGAGAGACCCACTGTCGGGTGGCTAGAGGAGTCAGTAGACCGAAGCGGCTCATCTTGGTAACACGAAAGGCTGTGTGGCCCCATGTCTCTGGCCAGACCGACTCACTTTGTTGTGATCATTTAATCCTGCTCGAATGGTACTGTTCCTCCCAGAAACTTTGAGTAGATTCTACCTTATTTCTGATTCATATTATTGAGACTATAATAATAATAATAATAATAATTAATAATGACATGGATTTTTTTTCCTTATTTGATGTTTGAAAAATGAGTATTTTAGTGGGAGAGTCAGAAAAGTATTCTCTGGTTATGTACTTTTGCTAGAAATATCCAGGGATTTTTAAGGATTCCTTTCTTAAGGCCAGTATTAATTTAATCCATTTGAAACTGAGAAAGAATCTAAGGGCTAGTGTGATGCTTTTTTGTTGTTTGGTTTGGTTTGGGTTTTTGTTTGTTTGTTTTTTTGTTTGTTCAGCTTGACACAAGCCAGGTTCATCTGGGGAGAGGAAACTTCAACCTAGAAAATGCCTCTACAGAGTTAGCCTGTAAGCAAGTCTGTGGGAGTGTTTTCTTCATTAATGGTTAATATGGGAAGACACAGGCAGCGGTGGGCAGTGCTACCCCTGGGCAGGTGGTCCTGGGTTGTCTAACAAAACAGGATAAACCAGCCAGGAGGAGCAAGCCAGTAAGCAGGGTTCCTCCATGGCCTCTGCCATCAGGTGCCTACCTTGAGTCCTGCCCTGACTTCTTTCATGATTGACCGTAAGCTTTAAGATAAAACAAATCCTCTCCTCCACACAAGGCTTTTGGTTGTTGTGTTTATCACAAAAGGAACTAAAGCAGGACATTGAAGATGTCCATATAGATTGATTGCAAATGGACAATCCCAAATCTCTCAAGTCCTGTTCAAGTTTTCTTATACATTGTTCTCAGACTGTCACTAGGCATGAAGAGGAAAGTCTGGCCTTGTTCTGAGAAGTTCTAAGCATTTTATGTTATGCATACCCTGGGTTCTGTCTCATCAGAAATTCAGTATTGATAGGGGGAGATCCAGCTCTCTGTGGTCTCATCACTTGAACCAGACTGTCTTGTTTGGGTGGTAGGATTACAGTCAAGATTTTTCTTTCTTTCTTTTTATTTAAAAGTTTTTTTTTTTATTTTACACAGCTCCCACTTCCTCCCCTCTTTCTGCTACCTGCCCCAACCTCCCCTCCACCCCACCCCACATCCACTCCTCAGAGAGGGTAAGGTCTCCTATGGGGAGTCAACAAAGTTTGGCATATCAAATTGAGGCAGGACTAAGCCCCTCCCCCCTGCATCAAGGCTGAGCAAGATTTTTATTTCTAATGACTCCTAAAATCGTCACAGCCCTGTGCCACTGGGTTCGGCTCTTTTAATATAAATAGAACAACCAGCTACTGAATACAACCATCTTATAAAGAACAGATTTATATGTGCATATTAAAGCTTTGTATTGTAGCACTTTTATGTAATAAAGCTTATAATAGAAAAATAATATGCATTCATCATATAATCTTTATAAACATTTTTAAAGCCCCACAAGTTATATAGAGCTACTTCCCAAAACTATTTGCAGTTAATAGCTTTTTATGTGTTGCTCTAGGTAATTTGTATGTGTATGTAAGCACATGCACATTGTATGGTTAAAGGAAAATCTTCCCTAGTCCCCTCCAGAAGCTTTCTTGAATGGGCCCACAACAGATACATTAATAGGGAAAAGACGTATTTTTTGTTTGGCTTTGAGATAGGATTTTACACATCCTCCGGGCTGGCCTGAAACTTGAGATCCAACTTTGTCAGCCACCTGAGACAAGAACAACAGGCATGAGTCACTATGTCAGGTAGTACATATCAACTTACTTAACCTGTACAGTGGTGACTAATGGGAGAATGATTACCTACCTGCCCAGGGAGATTTCAATGGTTACTTCCATTCAGATACGGAGGGAATGTGGACCATTCCCTCTGAGGGGTAGTAAGAGTTTTTTTTTTTTTTTTTTTTGTTTGTTTGTTTATTTCAGGAGAATGGAGGGAATTTAGAGGATAAAAAGAAAACTTATTTGCAAACAATCATCTCTGGAATTTGAATGCATTCAAAGGACAGACTTCTATGAACAGCATTCTATCTGTGCAAATTGAGGTCATCAATATCCTCTTCTGCCTTGTTATCCATGAGATTTTGAGGTGATGGTGGAAAGTAATTGTGTTCTGTCAGATCTAGCATTAAAGAGGATCAAGAGATAAGATATGGAGGTATGATGGCCAGCAATTACAATTCTCAGACTGTGTCTGTATCTCCACACTTTGTGGTATTGTTCACTCAGCCAAACACCATACTGGTATACCTGTGCAGTACATACTTTAAAACACATAGAAGCTGACTGGAGAGGTGCCTCAGCAGTTAAGAGCACCTTCTGCTCTTGTAGATGACCTGGGTTTGGTTTCCACACCCACATGGTGGCTCATGACTGTCTGTAACTGCAGTTCCAGGTAATCCTCTACTCTCTCTGGCCTCCAGTGACGCTGCATGCTTATGATGGATACATATACGAGCAGGGAAGACACTCATGAATCGAAAATAAAAATAGGTTTAATAAAGTAAAATAGAACCACATTTTACTTTTTATAATTTATTTTTATCATTTGTTTCACTCATCAGTCGTATAGATCTGCTACATTAATTTAATATCATTGGGTTAATGCTTTTCTTAGTGAATGAAACAATTTGCCCTTTTACGATGACTGTCCTTAAAAAAGTATTTTCAAATATCTTTGTGTGATTATGCAATTATCCATGAAAGAGACAATGTTACAGCGCAATCCCTGTGTTTATGGCTTTTAGAAACAATTTACCATGACATTATGGGAATTTCCCATGAAATTTTTGAAACGTTAGGATAAGCCTCATGCTGAGAACAATGCAGACCCACTCCTAACACTAATGGAGACCAACATGCAGGACAGCACTCCCCAAAGAGGAGTAGAGGACTCGGCTCCATGCCTCCTCAAGCTTCTGGTGGTCATTGCTGTGACTTGATGCTCTGTTCCGAGGTCGCTTCAGTTTCTGCTCTGCACCCATGTCTGTCTGTCTGTCTCTCTAAACTCCATTTCTCTAGTCTAAGGATAGTGTGATTGCAAGCAGATCTCACCTCAGGAATACAGAAAAAGTTTTTTAAACTCCTTATGTCTTTGCTATACAAGGTACCTTTATGGATCCTGGGAATTGGGACATGAACATAGCCACCATTGAGACTATTGTAGTTGTCAGGGTGAGTCTGAGAGCATAATATCATAATAAGCCAGGGTGATTGTTTGGTGTGAATGGTTCATTTCTAATTCTTTGCAGTTTATTATGTATTAGTTTATTATTTTTCCTTAATTTTCCAGTTCCAAAGAAATCTTTAGTTAGTTTGACCCTTAACATCAATTAGAACTCTGAGTCATTTTAACTACAGCAAGAGTTTGCATCTAAAATAGGTTTTGTGTGGCTGACATTTTGAGGGCCATGTACTATTGATATCTTTCTTGTCTGGATGTGAAAGTAAATCAGTCAATAGGATTTAAAAGATGGTCCACTTAGAAGAGGAGAAGAGCCCCCAGGATCAGATTTCAATTTTAATTCAATTACATGTGAGAAAAGGAAAGATTCGGTTCTACTTAATTCCTGGTGTTAAATTGGATGAGCTTGCACCTCAACTTAAAACACTGTACATTAATTTGGCATTGTTATACTGTTTTGTGTAGGAAAGAAGAAATAGGGAACAAAAAGATCACATGGTTGTTCTTTATGGAGCATATTAAACTACTTAGCTGACACATAGGCCAGTGTTGGGAATATGGGAGAAAGAGTTCCTGCTTTAATCTAAAAATTCTAGGGGGTTTTACAGTGGAGCCAATCACCACCTAACCACACTTAATCTGGGCCTTCGTTTGCTGAGTAAATTATTTCAGGATCTTATTTTTAAAGATTATATATGACACTATCTGGTTAAGGTCTGGGAAGTTAAAGAAGAGGACCTTCACCGTTCCTAAAGGAATGTGCTGATATTCTGTAGTGTGGAATGCAAGAGAGCATTGAATAGACTGAGGCTGTAGATTATAAAAATTTTAATTGAATGTCTAGAAGTGACAGAATCATGAAGGCATCATTTATTCAGCTATCCTGTAAAGCATGTGGCATACATAGGTACAGCCAAGAAAAGTATTAGAAAATATGATTTCTGCCAGTGATAGCAACAACAGTTAGCATTGCTTTGTAGTGGGGAGGAGGAAAGAAATCCACAAAATTTTTACTTTATGAAATTAAAATTTAAAATTCATGTTTTCTTAATAATTATTTATTAAAAACAAATTCCTAAACCATGATCCTGCATTGTTAACATTAACAATAAGTTCATATATCGTGTGTATATGTGTGTATGTGCCTAAGTGTCTATAAACTATACCATGATTAATCAAAATCAGAGAAAGGATGTAACTAGATTAATTGAAACAACTAAGTTGAGGCTTCTGGATTATTAAACCATTTGTTGAAAGGTACCTATGATGTAGGTTGTTTTTTTTTTTTAAATATGAACTAGTTAGATTGTACACTGAAAAATTTCATGGAGACATATCCATATTGGTGAGCAGGTAAAATTTGTAGCATCCTGAGATTTTTCTCAGAGTTCCTTTTATTCTTGCTTCTTAACTAGTGTGTGTAAGACATGAGCAATTAATGATAGCCTGTGGGTCAAAACTTAGTTTTCAGGGATGCCTCAGGCTTTCCTCTGAGGCTATGCCCTGCACTCAGTAAAGTTTACTATGTGAGAGAAAAAAGAAAATGTAAAGATTTCCTACATTAACATGGACCAGTACTTGGGATAGGCTGGAGTTCATGACTTACCCCGCTTTTGAAAACTATGGCAATTCCCAACCATTCCAGTAGGACCAAATCCCACACAAACTACTCTACCGGCCCAGGAAGTCGACTGAGTGAACCTTTAGCTCCATTCCTTGTCAGTTTCTTAGATCCAGTCAGTTTCTTTAAGACTTCTTCACACTCTTTATTGGTCACCATACATCCTTCATCCTCTTACACAAGCATCTTTAACCCAATGATCACGATGTCTTCTTTCCAGGCAGCTCTATAACCAAGGTGGGCGGCTGATAATTTAATTGAAAGAATCTAGTTTTCACTTTTTCCTTTGCTTACTCAGATCAAAATTAAGTTATACCAAATTTTATATGTTCAGTACCATATTGAAGTTAATATCTTGAAGAAAGATATTTGATCTATTAGACATGTAGACCCGATTAGGAAGTTTGAATTTCAAAACAGATCCCTAGAATATTTTTAAACAGTGTTGCGCTATTAAAACCTGTTTATTATTGATAGTATTTAGAATTACTTTGTTAAATATTGTATGTACACACCCACACCCACAGACATGTAGACAGACACACACACACACACACACACACACACACACACACACACACACGCAGCTGATTTAGCACCAAATTACTTAAAGAGATAAAAGGAATTGAGTGGTAGCTAATGAATGTCAATACATTTTCTTCTTCCTAATGTAACCTGTCTAATCCAGTCTTGTGTGATGTGTCTGTATATGTCCCGGTGTGTGTTCATTTGTGTGTGAATTTAGAAGGCAGTCAGAGGCCAACCCCCATTGTCATTCTCCTGGAACCTTTCAGTGTTTTTGATGTAGGGTCTCTCCCTTGGATCTGGAACTCATCCATCCGGCTAGACTGGGTGCCTAGCCAGCCCCAGAGATCCTCCTCTCTCCACTTCCTAGGGCTAGAATCTTAAGAGAGTAACGTATGCTGGACCAAATGCATGGATGCTGGGAGTTGAGCTCCTCATGCTGGCATAGAGAGCACTTTATCCTCTGAGCTATTTCTCCTGGTCCTATAATTTGTTATTAATTTTAAAGAAAATGATTTATCTGTGTCTTCCACTTTTCATGTTTGGCTCCGAGTGTGTGTGTGTGTGTGTGTGTGTGTACATATATACATATATATGTGACTGACAAGCATATCTATATGCATACACATACTTATTTAATTTTTGGAGTTATACTAGACGTGCAGAATTATTGGGGTAAATTAAAGCTAGTGACGAATGAGGAAGTGGAATACAGTTATACATTTAATATTTATTTTTTTCCTTTTTCTTTAGGTTATCTGGAGTCTGCTCTACCTCTCCCTTCATATTGCCTTCAAATATTGCTCATCAACATAAAGTGATCCGGCTTACATATACGCAGCACCCAAAGAAATCTGTTAAAGTGGACATCTGACAACAGGTAAAAGAATATTTTTATTTCTGGTTCTTTTGGTCATACTTACAAATAAAATGGACAAAACATGGCAGCTTCCAAAAATATCATAGAGCTGTTCACAAGGAAAATCATCGTAAAGGAGTATGTGTGTTCAAATGGAATCTTGATGGTTGATCAACTCCAGCTGCTAGTGAGAGTTTCAGGAGGTGCTGTTTTCCAAGGGTAATGGGCTTAGGACTTCATACTATGAACCATTAGTAGAGTGCCAGTAGTAAGTCCTCCCCAGGGCCCACGATCTGTCAACCCACAGGTTCTCAGGCCCAGTAACTGGTAGATGCATATTCCATGGTGTGGAGTGTGCCATAAACCCAATCAGAAAGTGATTGTTCGTTCTCATGCTCTCTGTGGCACTGTAGCTCTTTGGTTCATAGCTGGGTAAGACTGATGGTACCTTTTCTCCTCTGGTGGTAATGCAGACCTCCTTTAAGGGCCATGAAAGGTAGTAGGGACTAAACTCTGAGGTCTATACCAACTTGATTTCTCCATATCTGTGACTCAAGTAGGATATGATAGGAAATATGGGAAATGCAAGACACTATTCAGGAAATACAGGACACCATCAAAACACAGGATCTTCAAATTCTAGGCATAGAAGAGAGAGAAGAATCCAAGGTCAATGGTTTAGACCAGATTTGTAAGAAGGCTATAGAATAAAACTTCCCCAAGCTAAAGGAGGACATAACCATGCAAAGGAAAGAAGCCACTGAACCCCAACTAGACAAGACCAAAAAAGAAACACCTTGTAGTATATAATAGTCAAACACTAAATATACATAATAAAGAAAAAAATATTGAAAGCTGCAAGAGAAAACATCCAAAAGACACATATAAAGGAAAACCCACCAGAATGACAACTGGTTTCCTAGGAAAACTCTAAGAGCCAGAAGAGCCTGGAGTTCAATAATTCTAAAAAGACCACATCTGCCAACCTAGACAAATGTACCCAGAAAAACTACCTGCCATAGTTGAAGGAGAAATAAAACCTTTTCATGACACAAACAACCCAAAAAACTTAGTACTAAGCACAAGATACTGAACAGAGTCCTGGAAGCAATACTCTGAACTGAGGAGAGGAATGAACATAGCCAGTAGACTCTAGAAAGGAAACAAAGCCATGACTTGATGAACATACACCACAGGTAAGAACATAACCCAGCAGAAAACATCCAATGACTGCAGTCTGTGCATAGCTTTCAATAATAACTCTATCTATGACAGCAACTCTCCAGTCACAAGACACAGCAAAAGCAATCCCAAGCAAAAAGAACAATGCTGTGGATGGATAGCTATTGTAGACCCCAAGACACATTGTAGAACTATAGTAATAAACACAATATTATAGTGGCAGAAAAACAGGAAGATAGACCAATAGAACAAAGAGAAGACCCAAATAGGAGTAAGTATAACTACAGCCATCTGACTTTTGACATAGAGACAAAACGCACATGGCAGAAAAGACAGCATCTTCCACAAAGGGTGCTGGGAAACTGGATGTCCCCATTTAAAGGAATGAAGCTGGGTCCGTATCTATAATCCTGCCCATAAATTAGATTCAAGTGGATCAGTGATCTCAGTTTGAAACCTCAAACACTGAAACTGCCAGGAGAAAACCTAGTCAGTACCAAAGACCTTACAAAGTGCAACTTAGACAGTACTCTAACAAGACATGGGCCTAGGGAAAGGACTTTGCAAACAGAACTCCATTAACAAAGGAGTTAAGGCCAAAAATTGACAACTCAGACCTCATAAAACTAAAAATTGTATAATAGCTAAGAAAAAAAAAATCATTCAAGTGAAGAAAAAACCCCAAAGCGAAAGAAAATCTTTGCCAGCTATAAATCAGAGGATTAATACCCAGAATATACAAAGAGCTAAAAACAGTCAAGAGATGTTGAATGATGACCTAGGAATCTAAACAGAGTTCTACATAGAAAACATAAATGGCTAAATGATGCCTCAATAAGGGATTCATTTTTCTTTAGCAATGAAAGGAATGTGGGTTAAAGTAACTTTGGAGATTTTATCTCACCCTAGTCAGAATGGCTAAGATACACTACTCTCTTCTTCCTGGCCCAATCGATTAGTGATGTTGTCCTTGGATTTTTTTTTCTTTGAATTTTTTTTTTTCATTTCAAAGTTTTACTTCATTTTGGCTTTTCTCCAGAGATTTCCTTTATTAAATTATAGTTTTGAATTGTTTTCACTATTTCATTCAACTGTGTGTTTCATGGTCTTCATCACAGCACTTACTCATACCCTCTGTGAGTACTTTGTAATTGCGGTCTTGAATTTCTTGTTGGTGTATTGTTTAAGTTCTTTTTCTCAGGGAGTGTTACTGTGGTAGCAGTACTTTTTATTATTTAATTTTATTTTTTTGAGATTATAGTTAAAACATTCCTCCTTTCTCTACCCTCCGTCTAAATCCCTCATACACTCCACCCCACTCTCCTTCAATTCATGACCTCTTTTTCTTTTCACTAGTTGTTAATGCAAGCATGTTTGTATGTGATGTATGTTCCTAAATATAACTTGTTTCCAGCTGTATAATGCTTTCTGTATGTTTTCAGGGCTGATCATTTGGCCCTGGACAACTGGTGTGCACCCCGCTGGGGAAGACCGCCTCTTCCGCTGGCAGCTTTCTTCAGGTGGCCACAGTTCTTGGTATAGAGTAGAAGTAGGAGTACCAGTTCTTAGCAGAGACAATTGCGTTGGTTTGGATGTTTTTTTTTTTTTTTTTTTTTAATGGGAACTGAAGATACAGAATTAGGTCTTTGGTAGTGTTTCTTTGTGTAGAAATCGTGTTTCCCCTTTGTTGAATGAGTGTTTAGATATCGGTTTTCTATTAGCACAGTTTATCAGGTTGTACATTCGTTCAGTCTTGGGGCAACTCACTGATTGTGTTTGAATGGAGGATCAGAAGTGGTCCCAGCTCAACCCAGGCATGTGGAACAGACTTATGCAGAGTGGGAAAAATGCTCATAGATAGTCCTCAGGAGTTTAGGACTTCCCCTCAAGTAGCTGGAGTGAGGGAAGTGGCTATGGGTCTCTGAGGTCCCAACCTGGGAGCTGGGAGAGCATGCAAGCACAAGACACAGGGTCCTCAAACAAGTTGCAGGTGTGGATGTGTTGGTGGCAGGAATCTTTCCTTCCTACATAGAGGGGAAGGGCCAGCCAGCAGGAAAGGAACATGTGTCCCTCAGGGAGGTTGTGGGAGCAAGTGGAATTGGAGTAGAAGTGATGAGTCTGGTGTCCTTACCTGGAGAGTGGTGTGTGTGTGTGTGTGTGTGTGCGTGTGCGTGTGCGTGTGCGTGTGTGTGTGTGTGTGTGTGTGTGTGTATTTATGCCTTTAAAAATGACGGGAAATGAATCACGAAATTTTATGTCTAAATGTTTGCCATATCAAATGTGATCAAGACTACAGTCATTTGAACTCATGGATTAGTAATGAAAGATGGTTTCTTTTCCATTCTGCATTTTGGAAATTACAGGGCCACACCTTTACCCCTAGTAACTGACTCTACATTCTACAAGAAAAAGGTGTTTGCTACATAAATGCATTCTGGTTTTTCCTCAGTGATTCTCCAGCTTTTCTTTTTTTAGTTTACAAGCAAGAAGGAAATTGGTAACTTCACAATTTAATTTAAAAATGTGTAATGAGCTCAGATCCTTAAGACAATTTTCAAGGGCAATTGTCATCTACTTATTTAAACAATGTTTGCAATCCCCCTGTTTTCTTTAAGTGTTTTGCATTTCTAAAGATACTATTTTTGGACTCAATTGTCGTAAATTGATCAACATACAGAAATAGTACTATTTTAAAACCTAATAAATCAGGAATTAGGAGAGATAATTAGTGTTGTGTCCAACAAGAAACAATTAAAAGATTATATCATACTGTAAACATAAACTTTTTAAAAGTAATTCTTAACAAATGTGGTATTTTTTTAACTAACTTGTAACCTCTATAGAATATTAACCTAATAGAAGTGTTTTTCATTAAAAAAAAATACACACTTTATATGCATCATTTGTCCATGTCTAAACCTTCCATCCTGTTGCTGGTTTCTTTGACATTTTAGTAGACTTTTGTTGTGTGAGTCTTTTTCCCCCTGGGAAGACATCATAGATACACACACACACACACACACACACACACACACACACAACTTACTCCTGGCAGACCTCAGAATCCCCTCTCCTTTTAGCAGCCCCCTGTCAGCGGCTCCTTCTGCAGCAGTTTGGCCCTCTGTGTCCTTGGGTAGCGGCCCTGGGGAGAGTTTCTACTTTCCCTGACTTGTGAAGTTGGCTGGCCTCTCCAGTCTCTCACATCTCCTGTCTCTGTCCTGGAGGGAATGTTTCAGAGGAAACTGTGAACACAATAGTTTCAGTGTATCGAAGGTTGCCTGTGCTACCCGAGTTTTTACCACTGACAAAATACCTCATGAAATAAACTTTAATGGAGGAAAGAAGTTACTTTTAGCAGATGTTTCAGAGGCTTGTCATCACTGTTGCTTCATTGTCTTGTTGTGGACCGTGGTTGATAAATTGTACACCCCAATAAACTTACCTGGGGGTCAGAGGACAGAACAGCCACTATGTTAAACATAGGTTTAGGCAGTGGTAGCACAGGCCTTTAACCCTAGAATTCAGGAGGCAGAGATCCGTCTGGATCTCTGTGAGTTCAAAGCCACGCTGGAAATAGCCAGGCATGGTGACCCACGCCTTTAATCCCAGGAAGTGATGGCAGGAAACAAAAAAGGTATGTAAGGTGTGAAGACCAGGAACTAGAGGCTTTTTAAGCTTTTAGGCTTTTAGCAGCATTTCAGCTGAGATCCATTCGGGTGAGGACTCAGAGGAAACAAGATCAGCTGAGGAATTGACAAGGTGAGGTTGGCTGTGGCTTGTTCTGTTTCTCTGATCATTCAGCATTCACCCCAATCTCTGGCTCCCATATTTTTTATTAATAAGACCCTTTAAGATTTGTCTTATAGTGGACCACTGTGAGAACACCATGATAAGGGAGCATGTGATGTATTATACTAAAGATAATCATGACGGATGCCGTGAAAAAAAGACAGAAAAGGCCACAGTCTCAGAGTTCTCTACAAAAGCTCACCCCAGGGACCCAACTTCTTTCTCTTAGGTTCCCCAACTTAAAGGTCCAACTTTTTCCCAACAGCACCAAAGGCCTGTGCCTAATCCCTCAGCACCGCAACACTGAGAGAAGTTTAAGATCAAACCATACAATTTCTACGGAGTGTATTTTTTAGGCTGATAATGTTTTGAAAATCAAGTGCTCTTGACTGTTTCAATCCTTAAGGACATTTAGATACACAGAATATAATAAAAATGTCAAGTGTTTATCTTTGGCTTGTTTTGTTCCCTGAGTACATAACCAAGTAGACTTATTTCTGACTCTTTGTATATAGCTTTAGCACCACCAGCAGTTATGAATGATATCCAGTTGCTCACATATTACTTACACTGAGTTTCTTAATATTTCTGAAATTTGTCTCATCTTAAAAATCGAGTATCACAGGATGTCTGTGGAAGCTAACTTGATTAATAAATGCTTACTGGAGATCATAAGGACTTGTTTAGCAATAACGGTGATTCAAAATTTACAAAGGTATATCCCTTTATTCATATCATTTTTGTGTACCATAATTATATTTAGGATAACTTGAATATCATGCATTTAGGTCCGTAGAATAAGGGATGCACAATTTGAAATGTTTTTAATATTTTAAATAGTTAATTTTATTTTTAAGTTGAAAATAGCTTTTTTCTTATACTATATTCTGATTATGATTCCCTTTCCCCCAAATATTCCCATACACTTACCACCACCCCACCCACCTAAATCCACATTCTTTCTTGGTCTCTTTAATTAGAAAACAAACAAGCATCTTAAAAATGAGAGAAAAATAAAATAAAATAAACTTGGCAAACCTGAATAGGACAGAACAAAGAGGAAAAAAAACAAAAAAACAAAACAGAGCCAGAACTAAATAAAGTACAAGAAACATATATAGACACAGAGACACAAGGCTCGGCTCACAACAAAAATATAAAATTTGTGTGTGTGTGTGTGTGTGTGTGTGTGTGTGTGTTTGCTGTGGGGTCACACGTGGAAGTCAGAGGACGATTTTCAGGAATTAGTTCTCAGCTTCCACCATATTGGTTCCTGGGATTGAACTCAGGTTGACGGAATTGGTTGCAAACACCTTTCCCTGATGAGGTGTATCTTGCTGACTCTAATTTGAACTTTGTGTCGTTACTATGCTCAGCTCTAGCCCCCCAGCTCCTCCGTCTCTCCTCTTTCTATGTAGTTTGGAATAACTTGTTGTTATACTTTTATTTTCTTGGGAACACTGGAGGACTAAAAGAATCTGCCTTTTCTAATACCACTCAGAAATTCTGTTACACTCATTTCTCACCATTTTACCCTCACAAATAGAATGGGGGAGGGCACGTTGTCATTCATTTCCTGAGTTCTTTTTAACTGTAATTTTGGGAGTGCTTTAAAAATTATCATCTGAGCCAGGTGGTGGTGGCACATGCCTTTAATGCCAGGACTTGGGAGGCAAAGCCAGGCGGATCTCTGTGAGTTCGAGGCCAGCCTGGTCTACAGAGCGAGATTCAGGACAGGCACCAAAGCTACACAGAGAAACCCTGTCTCAAAAAATAAATAAATAGATAAACAAATAAATAATAAAAATTATCAATGTCTGACTAAGCAGTGTATGTAATAGAGAGCTAAAAACAATACAATATAAAATATAAATTTTCTATTAACCATGGTTCAATGAAAAGTGGAATCTTTATGATTTTTAAAATTATGATTTATACTTCCTGTATTTCCTACATTGTCTAAAACTTGTGGAGCTACAAAAGAATTCTTCGACAACTCAAAAAAAATTCATAAAATAACTCATAAAGTTGCAGTAGTATCTCTGGGATTCATGAAATCACATTATCATTTAAAATAATCAGGCAAATAGACATATGGAACAATAATGAAAATAAATATGTACAATTTTTAATAATAACCATTAGACTGAGTGTTTTTCCTTTTCTGGGCTTTCCGCTCTGCTGTCTGCTATAGGCATCATTAAACTGCAACTTGTCAGACTCCGAGGTGAAGAAAGCGTCATCAGAAAAACCATGTCCAATTATGTCAGTGTCATCCATGACATTAAAATTCAATTTGAATAAGCACTCAGTGCAGACCATGTAGCCAGGAAACCTTACAGAATTTATTTGTCCTTTACAGTAAAATCTTGAAGACCCTTATCTTATAATTAAAGTTGATAAAAACACTATTATTGATCCCATTCAAAGGCTTGTGGGATCTAGTCACCTTTGTGACAGCATGTGAGGACTCAGAGGATGTTAGACTAAATTATATACATCTGACCTCAAAGGAAAAAAATACTGAAGGATCTCACTTTTTCGTTGAATGTTAAAAAGAAAGCAAAATCTGAAATCACAGACATCAAGAATAGATGGGTATTTTCTTAGGGTTGGAGGCCAAAAAAAGAAGTTGGTATTCAGAAGGAGGTGCTGTTGAAAGGCTCAGAGCTGCAGCTGTGCAGGATCTGTTAGCGTCTGTCTCCTTCATACAGTGGGCTTTGTATCACAGAGTACTGACTGTATGCTCTGAACCTGCTAAGATGGTAGACTTTAGGTAGTCTCAACACACACGTGTATGTGGGGTGGGGGAGAGGGAGGGAGGGAGGGAGAGTGATGGGCATTGCATGAGGATCTGAGTGTCAGGTTCAAGTGAAGGTAGTTGTCATCCCACACTGAATCTGCACATTAAAATATCATTATTTGCAATCTATACACTCGTGTGTGTGTGCATGTGTGTGTGAGAGAGTGAGTGTGAAAATCATCTACACATTTACAAAAGCAGGAAATAAACGTATCCATAGGCTGATTTTAGAAAACACTTTGAGGTTTATATATATATATATATATATATATATACAGGAATTCTTGAACACAGGAATGTAGCTTTTTCTTCTGCATTTCAGTGCAGCATCTCTGTACCCCAAGAGGATGTGGAGGCAAGGTTTTCACTGCGTGTAATTTCTTACATAATTAAACTGTGTATCATCTCCCTCCACAGGAGAGTATTTAAGTGTTCTTAGGTGTGTACATATGGAAGAGACTTTTCTCCTTTCCCTCAAAAAAACAGCGCATTTATCCATGTAGCTGATAGAAGTTCTTGGCAATGAAAAGGGAGGAGACGTATTTATAAAACTGTTGGTAGTATTAATTTTGGAAAGGCAACATTTTAAATTAAGCTGTTATTCTTAGGACTTGGTGATGGCTCAGTTGTTACTTGCTTGCCACAAAATTGTGAGGACCTGAGTTCGGTCCTCCAGAATCTGCATCACAAACAAAAAACAAAACAAAACAAAAACCCAAAAATTCATATCACTGCAGTGCTGGGGAAGCAGAATGAGGAGAATTCTTGGAGCGGTTGCCCCGAAGAAGAGCCACATCAACAAGCTCCTGATACCAAGAGAAATCCTTTCTTGAAAAATAGGTGGAGAACAATTGAAGAAAATACCATATATCAACCCCTGACAACACACATACACACACGCACACACATACACACATGTACACACACACACACACACACACGCAGACACACACACAGACACACACAGAACAAAGCATTTTTATTATTGAAGTAAAGTAGTTATATTCCCTTTATGCTTAAAAGTAAGATTGGAATAATGTTTATTTTTGTTTACTTGGCACTTCAAGGTTATATCTGTATTTCTTAACTTCACTTTCAAATGTTTTCTTTTGAAATAAATGAGTGCTTAATAATCAAGGCTGTATATCTCACATTTTCTGTTTTCATTTTTTGGGGGTAATTTTCCAAGCACAAAAATACTAAATATATTATTAATAAAGTAATATTGTAGCTACAATGAGAATGCTATGCCAGCAACTATCAAGCGTGGTACACAAAAACAAACATAGAAGATGACCTGTTGTTTCTTTTTCAATAGGTTACTTTAGTCTCCAGAAGAGGTGCAGAGATGCCATCGGAGACTGGTGTACCACCTCCACACCCCCTCCCTCCTGATGGAGGGTGGGGTTGGGCAGTAGTTGGAGCATCCTTTATCTCCATCGGATTTTCATATGCCTTCCCCAAAGCTGTCACAGTATTCTTCAAAGACATTCAGAGAATATTCCAGGCCAGCTACAGTGAAATTGCATGGATATCATCCATCATGCTGGCTGTCATGTATGCGGGAGGTAAGGTTCTTGGTGTAAGAATATAGTTCTTTGTTAACACATACTTTCTATTGACCATGTCCACATATTAAAACTCTTACTATACTATTATATCAATCAGTGAAAACCAATCAAAAGCATCATTAGAACTGCATTTTTAATGATTTTTTGATGATTTAGCATCATTATCTGTTTACTTCATTTTGAGTCTTCATAGAATATTTGGTGGAATGGAGAATTGTCTCGACAAATGAGGTTTGCCACATTATCAAGATTCCAAGTGAATCATCTGCTGTTCAGTTTGGAATGAACGCCATACTATAATGTTGGAATTATTTCTCACCATTGCTCTAGCTGGCCAAAATGCTTTTTTTTATAGAAAAGGAAACACATATTTCTGTCCATTTATAAACCCATAATATACTCCATTTTGTACTGCGCAGAAGGCTGCTTGCATGCACTTTCTACACACGTTCAAGTTTTATAAGTGGAATAATTCCTTAATGCTTTAGGACTCCCAAAATAATGACAACGTTTTGTTTAAGTGACTGCTTCCAATTATCTTGTTAGAGTCTATGTTAAAACAGGAGTGTAAGTCATGAGAGAGAATGAATATATCAAACCACCCCGCATTGGAGTGTTAAATAATGGAAATTCCTCATTATTACATGATCTATTGTCTTTAAAATATTCTCAACAGTAGACCAGACTTTTATAGATTTTTTTTTATAAATCATCACTTAAAATACATGGGTTTTAGAATTTTCATTTGTCAACTGGTAATTTAACTTCAAGGGAACGTTATAGACTCAGAATATAAGAATTCAAAGGCATCATATAAATCACCTACTGTCATTTTTTATTATATAAGTAAAGATAATGTGATCCCTAGTGAGGGAGACAGAACATTAGCAATAATAACTAATATTTATTAGAATTTGCTCTTGGCCAAGGCCTCGTTCCACACTTGATTTGTGTGATATTTCCTAATCCTCTTGACAGCCCGAGAAATGATGGCCACCTTTCTGTTCTGGGACTAAGGACATAGACAAACTAGCTTTTCAAAGACACAGGGCTCATTTCTGGATTAGAAATCTAAGCCTTCAGACATGTGGCCACACTGCTTTCCTCCTCTCTCATCTCTCTCTGTATATCTACAAAATAGTGGAGCTAGGCTAAACCAGTTCTTTAGAAAACCCAATACAAGTGCTCTTGCCTTACAGGATTGGCACACATTCCACCTGGCCCAGAGGTGTACCATTTATTCTTTAAGATGTCGTCTCTCTAATGTACTACCCATGCAAACATTTGATCCATAAATAATCCTACCTTATGTATATATGTGTGTGTGATAAATGTCACAGTGTCGGTGTGTATTTTCCACTTTTTTGTATTTTAATGATTCTAGATTAATAAGACTGATATGTTTAAACTGTTGAGTTTTTATTTGATTATCAAAAGTATCATTTAAATTCTATTTGAGCATGTATTTGAAGAACTATGCTTCAAAAAAGTCTTTTCTGGCAGCCACTTTTGGAAACTTCTTTTAAGGATTGTAGCTGTCATTTCTTATATGTGTATGAAGATGGTTGATCTTGTGAAATGCCTCTTGTTCTTCGATAGCTCTGGTGTTCTTTGATAATGCTGTGTTGGGCCAACCCATTTGCCTTGACCTGACAGGTCAAGGTAAATATTAAGATACTTCTGAGATATTTTTTTTCCTGCCTTTTAAATGGATGCCACTGGAGGCTAGATATTGGCCCATTGAGTCTGTATATCAGGTTCCATTATGTCTTTCACAATTTTCTGTTGAAAATATTGTTGACTTACAGTCAAGATGCAGTGTTTGATGTTGTTAAGGTCAATATCTGAGTCATCTTCTTTCAACCTTTGATAATAAGAATAATCCCCAGTTCTCAGTGACTTCAAGACAGGCAAAGTTCATTTCTTGCTCATTCAGTGCTTTCTGTAGTACCTATATTAGCACCCATGACTCTGTGCCCTTCGCTAAACCTATTCCCTCTATGAGATGAACAGAAAGGATATAGCATGGAACATCAACTGCAGTGTTTAGTGTCCAGGCTTGGAATTTATGAGCTTCATTTCTAACTGTTTCCTACTGGTCAGAACTGATTATTGCCCTACATGGAGGCAGGGCCCACAATAATTGAGAGCTTCCTGGAAGAAAAATGAGAACTGGATAACATACAGTAAGTCCTGGACAGAGTTTCCTACTCAACAGTTGTTCTCCACAAGCAAAGGAGAGCTGGTTTATAGAGCTGCCGCAGTCATGGCACAGACTGTGAGCTACCTAGATCAAAAAGGGGTATGAGGATGAAGAATGACATCATTTTAATTTATTCAACATGACTTTAATTTTCTCATATTACTTAGTGTGTGTGACATCTTAATGAATAATTTTTATCCGACTCGTCATATATAAATGATTTTATGTATACATTTATTTCATTTTAAAGATGTGTATAGTATAAATTTGAAGAGGTACAAAGGAGAACAGAGTGTCTCATGTATCCCATTATTCTGGCCTTGATCTCATTGTGTAAATGATGATGGAAGGCTGACCTTGAACTTCTGATTCTTCTTCTCCCTACCTTCCAAGTGTGAGTTATGTAGTTCGGGGGTTGAACACAGGCATAAAGGCTAGATAAGTTCTCTAACAACTGGAATACATCTCGATCACTCAAAAGAAAACTCTTGAAATTAGTAAGTACAATGGTAATGTGATATTTATAATTTTTAGAAAGATCATTAAAATATTTACAGTAATAGAAGAATCAATTATGTCTAAAGTAAAGTGAATAGGTGTTTTGTTTTTGGTTGCTTTGAGAAAATAACTTAAGGTATGTAAAAACACTGTGTAGGAACTAATAATGGTGGCATCTAGGAGAGATACAACTAAGCTCTTGGAATATTGCCCCAAATCCTCAAGTATCAAGACTGCAGCATTTTGCATGTCATTCCTGACTAGGTGGGAAATTCTACTACCTTCTGGTGTTTAGCTTAAAACTGTAAACACAACCAAGGCCAGTGTCTAGTGGGAAGAAAACCCATTAAACTGCAATATATACTGCTGGATGTAGAGTTTATCCGTTCACATAGTTCCTCAAACTAACTGTGTTTTATGTCTTATCCCTATAACCAGGCTTTGGTCTATGAACAAAAAAGTGTCTTGCAGTAGACATGCTGGGTGCACACCCAGAATCCCAGGCTCAGTAAGCAAAGGCAGAAGGAGCGCCACAAGCTTAGGGTTAGCCTGGTCTATGGAGCAAGTTCCAAGTCAGCCGGTGTTACACATTGAGAACTTCTCTCAAAAACTAAAGGGGCCAGGTGTGGTGGACCATGACCTGAATTCAAGGCCAGCCTGGTCTACACAGTGAATTCCAGGAAGCCAGAACTGTGGAGGGAGACCCTGTCTCAAAACAAGCAAATGAAAGACGAATAAGTAAATGAGTAAGAAGAGCAAGGGGGTCTGCTAGGAGATTGTTTCAGTCTAAATATAATGGGGGTGCTGCACCCTTGAAATCTCAGCAATATGTAAAAATGAAACATGAACAGTTTCAACACCCGTTGACATTTCAATGCAGCGGGGTAAAATTTCATAGAATCCTACCCCTAGACGAAAAGTTACAAGCAATTAATGACTGGTGAGAGAAGGGACATTAATCTTCCCCAGGGATGAGCCTCCTAATTGGTCATGTTTACATAATACCAAGTGGTCAGTCCCACAAACACACACATACAAATAACACTAGATGGACTCCACAGGGATACACCCACACAAAGACAGCCACACAACAATAATAATTAAAGATAAAAGAGGCCATGAATCTGAGTCAGGGAGAGAATGGGAAGGGTTGAAGGGGAGGATAGTGAGAGGAAATGATGTAATATAATTAAAAATGTATGGTAAGGGTGCTGAAGTTAGCTTTCCACAATTGATGGCTTCCAGCAGGGGTGTGGGAAGGGAAGGACTCTGTTCTATCCAAGGGGCAGGCCACTGAGAGTTTGAACATGCTCCAGTGAATGTATAGATAACCCAAATTGGACTTGTTTGGTTTTTGGTTTTTGGTTGTTTTGTTGTGGGGGGGTTCACAAGGGTGGGGTGGCTGACATTGAAGGACTAGGAAGTGAGTGTGACTGGGATGTTCAATGTGAAATTCCCAAAGAATCAATAAAAATATTGTGTTGAAAAAGTATTTACATTAATGAAGTATAAAATAAGACAAAAACAGAAATGAAGAAAAGCATTGCTACTAATAAGAATAATGCATTTTCATGTTAAGCTATAATCTTTTATATTTAGAAAATTATATGTACATGCATAACAACAATTAATTAAAAAGAGGCATGATTTTGAAAGAGAGCAAGCAGTGGTTTGTGGAAGGGTTTGATAGGAAGAAAGGGAAGGGAGAAATTATATAATTATACTATCATCTCAAAAATAAAAGAAAAGGAAAAGAATACATTTATAAAGCCAAGTAACAGAAAATGATCTGTCCAGACAACATTCCACACAAAACATGGTGGCAGACTCATGAGAGCTTTAAGAATGCCTTCAGAGTATACTAGCCTTTGGTGATTTCTGATGAATGGGGCATTGGCTAATCTAACAGAATGAACAGAAGAAATCACGATGTGTAATCCAGATTCAGAGAGACAATTTTTGTTTATTTGTGATGGTTTACAAGTTCTTTTTGGCTAAAAGAAAAGGCAGTATGCATTTAAAAAGCACCATGCTTTTTGAGATATAGGTGACATACTGTGAGATTTATTTATTTAACATGTGAAAGTTGGTTGATTTTTGGTATATCCATAAAGTTGTGTCAATACTGCCCCAATTAATTGGAGAACATTTTTGTCACTTCAGAAATAAGCATTGTAGACCCTAGTAGTCTCTTCCTATGATTTAGCCTTCTGTCTTAATGAATGTGCTTATTCTTAGCAGTCTTATAAATGTCCTTTTTCATTACCTCCTTTCACAAGGTAAATTCATATTATAGAATGAATCCATACTTCACTACTTTTTATTACACAGTAGTCTATTATTTGGACATACCACATGCTGGTTACCCATTAATTAGTCAATGGATATTTATATTATTCCCACTTTTAAAATTAATACAAATGGTTTTTTATAGACACCTCTTGCATATGTTTCTGTGTGGACCCATATTTCCATCTTTGTGTGGCATGGCATGCTTAAGCTTCTATGGAACTGACAGATGCTTCCAATATTGCTAGATGGGTTTTCATTTCTTCTCACGTGCACTGGCTCTGGCTTCTTCATGTCTGTGTCAGAACTTGTGTTTTTCATTATAGCCTTCTTAGTGGATATAAAATATGTCACTGTGTTCTGATATTCATTTTCTATTTAGGGGAGTTTATTCAGATCAACTTTCTATGAAAATGTTTCTTATATTTATCTCTCTCTCTCACACACTCCCTGTTCTCAGTCCCTGCTCTCTCTCTGTCTCTCTCTGTCTGTCTGTCTCTCTCTGTCTCTCTGTCTCTCTCTCTGTCTCTCTCTCTCTGTGTGTGTGTGTGTGTGTGTGTGTGTGTTGGTCAAAGGACAACTTGCAGAGGTCAGTTCTTCCACCACATGGGTACTGAGAATTGAATTCATGTTGTCAGACATGAAAATAGACATTTTTTAGAGACAATGATTTAGAACAGAGTCTGATATATTTGATTAATTCAGGTATTAGTATTTTTACCTTTCAGTATATTTTTTTCAAGTGTGATTGACAACTTTTCTGCTATGACTATTAAGTCTTCTGTCAAAAGTGCCTTGTCCTAGGCTTTACCCTCAGCTCCCTTTTACCATGATTTTTATGGATAATTATGTATAACATTGCAGTTTCTTCTTATAGAGGACAAAGTCAATATTTGATTCACAATATTTAAATTTTTGCCTACTGTTGGGAAGACCTCTACTTATAGAGGTTTTTCTTGGTTGATGATTATAAATATATTCAAAGACCATGAGGGGAAAAGGCCTATAGTTTAGTGTGAAACATAATGAAGTAACTGAGGTTATGTTCAACACAATACTAACTTCATTCGCCTAGAGAACGTCTAAGATCTGACACTCTCATTAGGACTTTGCATTCCACCTATTAATCACTGCAGTGGGGTCACCCAGAAATATGGAGCGTTGTTCTGAGGTCTGGCCTATGATGTCAAGGCTGGAGCCTCTTGTAGTAATTAGTTGGCATCTGGGCCCTGGTAGCAAGGCATTATCTTCCCTTCTGATGTCTAAATTAAAAATGAAACTAATAAAAGGTATGCAGAAAGGGTTGAAAGAATGCAAATTACATTGATACATTACCTCATCCTTAGAATAATGGCACTAAATTACAGCAACCCATCTGGCTGCCCATATGGTCTCCTGGAGTTCTAGCAAATTTCGGCAAATAGGTCAAGCTGGGTGGTCATCCCATTAATACAGCACTAAGTGGAGGCAGGAAGTGTAGTATAATCTTAACTTTCTGTGTTATTTAGATGAAGGTGAGATTTTTGCCTGAACAGTGATGATACAGGGTAGTGTGTATTAGAATATTGTTTTAAGGTATGTTACTTTTGTTTATTTTGCATTTGTTTGACTCCATGAAGCTATGTTACTGTACCTGTATAAAACACCTGATGTTCTAATAAAGAACTAGCCAATAACAAGGCAGGAGAAAGGATAGGCAGGACTGGCAGACAGAGAGAATATATACAGTAGGAAGAATCTGGAAAGGGAGATCGAGGAACCAGAGAAAGAGGAGGACTCCAGGAGCCAGCCACCCAGCTACACAGCAAGCCAAGAGTAAGAGTTACAGAAGTAAGAGAACGAGAAAAGCCCAGAGGCAATAAGTTAAGGGTAGCTGGCTAGAAAGAAGCCAAGCTAAGGCTGGGCATTGATAATTAAGAATAAGTCTCCCTGTGTGTTTGATTTGGGAGCTGGGTGGCGGACCCCCCAAAGGAGCAAAAACCACCACCACCAATAGTGTTTTAGTGGAAAATTTGTCTGTTACTCTGCTGAAAGTTAACACAAGGGTGAATACATGCAGGACTTCCGAATACAAATTTTGAGAAGCCAGTCTATATGATTGTTTCTTTGTGTGTGTGTGTGTGTGTGTGTGTGTGTGTGTGTGTGTGTGTGTTTCCCTCTATGTCAGTTTGGAGGGGAAAATGTCGTTCTGGAGAACAAAATTTACTTTGTCACCCTGGAAACTTGTTCTGATTTATGAGGGAGGAGACTACCAAATGTGATAAAGAAGGGAAATTGTTTTATTATGGACCACTGGGAAGAGGGGACCAAGCATTAACCATTGAACTTCTTTTCCTGGAGGCTAAGGAGCAGAAGGTTTTAGTGTAACAGATTGGTGGATATATATGATTTGTATCTGTTCTTTTTAAGATTTAAATAAAGCTATTAATTTAATTTGCTTTGTGCTTTATAATATTTGCATATTTGGGGGAGACCATTAATATAATTCATATAATAATGCTCTCCTAAGAGCAATAAAAGTGAAGGTAGTTCTAGTCTTCTGTTAGAGATAGCTAGGGATTTCCTCTTAGCTTTCTAAATCTCAGAAAGCCTAGCAGGTCTATTTAGGCAATCCTGTACATATTACACTTATGTCACATTAGATATTTTTTTTTTAATCCCTGAGTATTGCCGAACATTTCCTAGGAAGCATGGAGCAGTGTGGAAGAAACTATTATGCCCATCACATATGCATATTCTCCTGTATTCCCAGGTTCCCTCCTCTTAAGTTAGGCCAAGTTACCGATTTTTCCAATGAAAAGTGACTGAAGGGTATTTGTCACCCTTGGATACCTCATGGACAAGCTTCCTTTGTCCTAACCAAAAGGAAAGTCCATGACCTAAAACCAGACTTTGAAATGGGTGTTACATAACACGTACAATGTTGAGAATTGTTATGCAAAGAACCTAAACTATACTTGCCATTCAAATCATGAAAACTTGCCTGTTGGGTACACAGTATAACTTGTGCAAAATATTTCCTAATAGCTAGACCAGACTATGAGATAGTCTTAGATTGTAGATGAAGAAAGGCTTGTACAATAAGTACTTGGTTCTCTGTTAAGGGGAATGTGCAGGCGGGTGAAATCTAACACAAAAGTTCTAATGGCTATTGTCCTATCCCAGTGTTCATGGGAGTAAAGGTAGGAATAGGGAATTTCCAGTGAAGGAATGCCTTTGTCCCTCCTGAGACAGGAATTGAGAGAATTAAGAGTCAAAGACATATTCCAGGTATCCGATGACCCATTTGAAAGTTTTCATGAAGACTGCTTCCATAGAAAGGGATTACATAAATAATATCAGATTTCAATTAAATGCACATTGGCCATTTTTTAAAAAAATATTGAGAATTTCATACATGCATTTAACATGTTTTGATCAAATTCATCCCTCCTTCCCTCCTCTAATTTTTCCCCATCTCTACCACCACTGTTTGCTTCCAAGTTCACATGATCTTTTTTTTTTTTTTTTTTTTTTTAAAAAAATACATTGAGTGCTGCCTACAGGACCATCTACAGGGACTTGGTAGCTTTTCAAGGGTCACATCTTTCAAGAAAACTTATTAACAAATAATAAACTCTATTCTGAGGACAAGTCAGCATCCGTTTATGATGTTTCTGTCAATGAGCAGCACCATGTCCGTGTCTTCTGTCTTTCTATCCTAAAACGTCTTACTTAATTACATTCTTGAACTATTAACATAAACCTGACCACAGACAGCATTGTAAATGTTCTCTGGATGAGGCTTCTCTAACATGTATTCTATATTGGCATACCCCAGACTGCTTATGCTTATGCATAGTAGCCAGTGCATCACCATCAAGCCTGAGGACAGCAGAAGCATCAAAATCACAAAGCACAAAAGTGCGGGGAATTTGATGTCCCTAAGAGCATGGAAGGAACTTCTGTTCACAATCTCCGAGCTCCAATAAGAAAGCTGATCATTGCCCTCTTTGAACTCTTACCGAGAATGTAGATGTCAGCCCATTCAGATTTTCAACACATGGCACATACCCACTAAGGACTTTGAGAGCACTTGAGCACTGATGTTTGCAATACAAGTATCTTTTAGTGAGGAAGCACTTTTGCAGATAGTCTGATATAACAAGGATGGGCCATACCCTGCTAGCTTGTCTGATTGAATTATATCAGACTGTTTCCTCTGCTCCGTGTATCACTAACTGCTCATCTTTATTCTAGTAAGTCTGCCTATTGTTTTGTGACAGTGAGAGAAGTCTGTGCAACCATAGTGCTAATTTATATAGAATTTATGCAGCCATATGTCATTTATCACCTAGATTTTCTGACAGCTCTTAAATGAACACAACTCTCACACATTATTAAAACAGTAATAATTACAGCTAGGTTTTTTTTTCCTAGTCACACCAACAGCACTAAATGTAAAAGCTCTGAAGAGCTGATAGGGAAGATTGACAGAGTTTTTAAAACATCAACTGATGAGCAAATAAATGATGGTTCAGAGTGTTGGGTTTTTCTAACTAGAATGTGTTTTGTGTGCTGTGGAAGTTGGTACTATGGTGGTCTACAGGTTCCTGCTCTTGTTGCTTCACCTTTTACGCAGACCAATGACTTTCGCCACTCAAAGCAACCTGTGTATTTCCTCAGCACACCAGGCAGTGAGTGAGCATTTCTGTAAGGTTGAAAGCAAATAAGATGGTTCAGAAAAGCCCTCACCTGTAGACGAATTTCTAAACAGTCTTATTAAATAAGAAACACAGAGCCAAATACAGGGGTGAAAGCCATAGAGATCAGAGAAATAGTGATAGCCACCAACTAACCTTAGCTCACCCTGCTGCCTAGCTTCCCAAGAGAACCTGTGTCTTCCTGTGTAACCTGTGCCTTTATTGCCTTGCTGTTCTGCCTTCTCATTGGCTCTTAGCCCAGCCACCTCACTTCCTCGTCACTGCTTGTCTATGCAGACCTCCAGGTCTCCATGGCTGGTACTGGGATTAAAAGGGTGTGTCACCACGCTTGGCTGTGTCCTTGAATGAACAGAGACTCTGCCAGCCATGTGATCAGATTAAGGGCGTGTGCTACCACCGCCTGACTTCTGTTTATAGCTGGCTATCGATGTCCTCTGATCTCCAGGCAAACTTTATTACCATACAAATAAAATATCACCACACTCACCCACTACAAATTGATCTCTTCTGTTTATAACATGTGTAAAAGGCATCTGCAAATGAGGCAGGAATTGGAATGTAGATGGAGAAAAGTGGAGCGAAAACACAGGTGTGATTATATATAGGTCATTTGGGTTTTCTTTTACTTTTTTCAGTTTTTTTTTTTTTTTTTGAAAAACCAATGCTGATGTCAGTGACTTACATTGATATGGAAACAGAACCATCTACAGGGTCTGGGAGGATGATCCTGTGTGTATAAACCCCTGCGCTGGGCATGAGGACCAGAGGTTGTATTCCTTGCACCTCCATAAATTCTGGGCAGGTGTGGAAGCCCACCTGAAATCAATCTCTTGCAAGAGATGCAGACAGGGGATTCCTTCCATTAGCTGGCTAGATCAACTAAACAGATCAGTGGGCTCCGTGTTCAGGTGAAAGACCCTGTCTCAATAGTCAAGGTGGAGCATAACCAAAGAGGACAACCCAACCTTGACCACTCTCCTCCACATGCACACAGACAAATGTGCAAATGGACAAAACACATAGACGCACACACACAAAGAAACATTTTCTTAAAGACTTATATACAGAGCAAAATAGTATTTTGGTATCCATCTGAACTACGTATTAGAAAAAAAAATCGAAGATTCAAACCCTTAGGAATTTTATCTCGACAGGTGTAAGCTATTGTGGTATTGGTGAAACTATGAACTGATGTGTGTTTTGGCAAGGACTGTTGTAAAATCTATGTGAACAACCTGTGACTGCTGGTTTGATTCTGAGGCAAGAATTGGCTGCAAATTCTGCTGTTTTCCAGTGACACCCACCCACCTAGAAACAAAAGTCTTTGAAAGGCACACTTTTAATTCTTTGACCTGTGTTTTCTGGGAAACTTTGTTCTCCCGTTCCCCTCCATTAGTGAAGAGTTGAATTTTAACAACTTCATTTATAGTCCTTGAACACTCAGAGGTTCTTATTCACCTCCCAAATACCTCTTGGGCATCAAGAGTATTTCACAGTGAGTTTAAAAGTTATATAAAATTTGGCTCATTCTGTTAAAGTAATTTAATGAGAAAGCTCAGATAAAACGAACTATAAACATGAACATTGCTCTATACGTGACGTACTCTTAAGCTGGGGTAAAAAAAAGTGTTATTTGGTGATTTTTGTTAAATCATATGCTTTGGGTTGTAGAGGGTGGAGGGAGCTTTCCTAATCAACATAACATCTCTTCAGAGCCAGCCTCAGTTTCAAACATGGCTCATACACAGCTCACTAGAAGCTTGAGGGAAGTCGTCCCCATTTGGGAAAGGGTTTTCCAAAAGAAAGGTACCTCTTGGCTTCATTTTTAAGTGCACATATGTAAATTCTTGTTTGGTTTCATTGGTTTTATTCTATGAGATTCACTATTGTTGGTTGTTTTTATTCTTTGTGTGTGGGGGGGGGGCTGCCACCCAGCTCCCAAATAACGCACACAGGGAGGCTTATTCTTTTTGTTTCTTTCTTTCTTTTTTTTTTTTTTTCTCTGTGTAGTTTTTGGTGACTATGTTAACTCTCCATCTGTAGACCAGGCTGGCCTCAAACTCAGAGAGATCCTCGTGGCTCTGCCTCCTGAGTGCTGGGATTAAAGGCATGAGCCATGGCTGCCTGGTGGGAGGCCTATTCTTAATTATGAATGGCCGGCCTTAACTTGGCTTCTTTCTTGCCAACTTTCCTTAACTTAAATGATGCCTTCCCCCTCCTGCCTCTGGGATTTTCCTGTTCTCTTCTGTAAATCTTACTCTGTGGCTTGCTGTGTAGCTGGGTGGCTGGCCCCTGGAGTCCTCCTCCTTCCCTTACACCTTCTTTCTTTTACTCTATCTCTTTTCTTTTCCCTCCTCTCAGATTTCTCCTACTATACACTTTCTCTGCCTGCCAGCCCCACCTATCCTTTTTCTTGCCTTGCTATTGGCCAGTTCTTTATTAGACCATCAGGTATTTTAGACAGGTACAGTAACGCAGCTTCACAGAGTTAAACAAATGCAATGTAAAAAAAAGTGACACACCTTAAAATCATACTCCACAACAATTCACTGAATGAGAGGATAAATGTTGAGTGTTATTTGGTGTAGCTTTTTCGAAGATATTCATGAGAAAATACAGTTTAAAGAAGATGTGCTTTCCCCCATTTTAGTCCTTTTGGAGGACAGGTCTGGGAGGAGTGATCAGGGAAACATGTCTCATAAAGCACCTTTATTTCATCTTGGCTGCATGCAGCCCTTTCTTGTTGCTTTAGCAAACTTATAAATATTTACCACACAATGAGTTTAATAAGTGGCAAATTAAATTAGCCAGATATGTGAACACCAGTTTTATCCTCTATGAATCTTGTGTCGTATTCATAAAGGCTGGGGTAATGGTTTGCTTGGTGCTTTATTCTACAGATGTTTCTTTTCCACTGACAGTCTTTTTCATTTGCCCTCTGTGCCTTTCTTGATTCTTGGTTCTAAGATTTTATACTGCCTTCTTATTCCAACATGAACCCAAACTTTTATAGTATGTAACAGACTTTTTAACCAGTCCCTAAGTAAAATTATCTCTCTCTTCCTTTTCCCTCAGTTTCATCCTATTTAGTCTTTGAGACTTGGTGCCAGGGTGGAATACGGGGTAGCGATTTAGACAGAGGACACTTCACGACACTTAATTCCCAGTGTTGCCACTATGAGCTAGGTACTTGCGACAAGACACTCAGTATTTCTCTGGCTCCACTCCACATAATAGCCCCCATTTATTTACATGGATATAATTTCTGAACTGCACTGACCATCATGTTTCTGATCACACTCACTGAGAAAGAACTTGTGACTCTCTGGGTAGAAGGCACTCTACTATCAAAAGCTGCTTATATCAACATGATGCACCAGCTTTGAACTCATTTAGTCTATTTTAAATATTCAAACTTGACGAATTATGTAGATACTTCTATTATTCAGGAACTTGAGTGGATGAATAGATGAAAAGAAAGTATCATATGGCAACGCCTGCCATGCCTTCATTTTCTACTAAAAAAATCATGTTCGAGGGATGAAAATTGGCCATGTTCCCATCACCTTAATTATTTTCACATCCCTAAGTACATCTAAATTAGATAGTTCAATGCTTAGTCTAGGTTTTGTGTTCTGCCTTTTAGAGTCCCTTCCATACATTTTTTTTCTTTTTTAAAATGTAATAATTTGAGAAAAGGTGTCTTGTGTAAAAAATGCATAAATCACCAAATCCATACTAATTAGAGATGTCATTGCGTGCCTGTGACCTTGGCTGGAGATGGCTGTTCTGTGTTTAAACACATTGTAAAATAATGTGTGCCCATAGGAAACCTCCCCTGTCACATAGTACTGCCAGAGAAAGTTCAAAGCAGAGGTGCTGAGATGAGGCTAAACACATTTGTGGGTTGGTGTTTGCCCTTGAAGTAGCCTTTGTCTCTCCAAGCAAGACAGGCAAATCACATTCTGCCTTCATTGAGCAGAAATTTCAAGTCTAAGAAGAGATATAATAAAACAATATGAAATTCTGAAGGGTATGGTTTATGTGAATAGATGTATTAACTAAATTCTACTATATTGGAATTTCAGCAAAAAGGAAAATGGAGAAGTTAGTGCCCAGAGAAGCCTAAAAAGACCAATTTTATAGCATGTGTCAATAGCTTAGCGAAACTATGATGCCAATAATGAATTAAAGCAAATTCTGTAAACTAATATAATATAATTTAAATAAATTCATTAGTGGTAAATCTAGACAAATGGAAGCAATGATAATTAATATATTCCATATCAATCTATCAATCTATCAATCTATACTTTACTGATGATTATTGTATTATGAATTTACTACAAATAAAATAGTCTTGAAAACAGGCTTAATTTCTAATCTATATGACTATAATGTTCATGCTTCCGCTAACTTTTCTGTCTAGTGGCACATAATCTGCCCATCATGTACTTTTCCCTTTTCTTTTATTCACCTTTTCAGCATGGTGTCATATGCTGGAGTTGAATATCTTCTCTTGATGTTTCCCACCATGGGGCATTGACTGACCAAAGAACACATTCTAGAGAAGGCAGTCACTTTGGCTCTAGATCTTTTCTTATGTCAGTGTTACCTATATTTATAATAGACTAAATTTCTTTTTAGCTTTTTTTTAATCCCATTTTTTCCATCTTAGCAATACTTATGAATTTGGCCCACATTTCCTTTGAAGTAGAGTTAGTCTTTGGAAGGCACAATTGGTTCCTATGCCAATTGCAATAAATCTTTTGTTTAGAAAAGGATTCGTTATGGTAATATGAACTGCTTTTATTCCAGAGATAAAAATAAAGAAGAAAAGTATAAACTGTTAAAGTAACATAGACTTAGGCATGATCTGTTTGCAGTATCTCCTTAAGCATATTCCTATACCCTCAGAGATTTAATATTTTCTTTACCATATGTGGTCACTTGAATGACTATGTCCTCACCATAGGCTCATATACTTGAATGCTTGGTCTCCAGGGAGTAGAATGGTCTGAATGATTTAGAAGGATTAGGAGGTGCGGCCTTCTTAGAGTACATGTGTCATTGGAGGTGGGCTTTGAGGTTCCAATAGCTCATGTCAGGCCCAGTCTATTTCAGCCTGTGGATCAGGCAGTAGCTCTCTGCTACTACACCAGCAACATAGTAATGGACTCTGAAACTGCACAAAAGCCCATAAGTAAATGCTTTCCTTTAAAAGAATTGCTTTGGTCAAGGTGTCTCTTCACAGCAATAGAACAGTGACTACTATATGAAAAGATGTTAAATTCCAATCCAAGTCTTGTAATCTTTAAGATGAAATATAAGAAATAACTTCTATTGACATCAGCATCATCATTTAATCTAACCACCTCTCCTTTCAGTCCTGTACCTTCTTGGTTTTGGAACTCATCATGTGTAGGAATACCTTTACTCCTATGGTCATATCCTTAGACTCGTTATTACCAACAATTTTGAGCGTCTTAATACCAATTTTATAATATCCTATTTTCTACCTGCTGGGCCCTATCTTCTAGTACATGACTGTTAGCATCACAGGTGTCACAATCTTCTAACACTATCCTGCTATTAATTCTCTGATACTACTGCCACATTCATTGATGTCCTCCACATGTTTTCACTCTGCTAATGTAGATAAGTGGTTATCTCTCGCTTGCATACCTAATGATAGTTTTCTTGGCGCTATGGTAAGAATGAAAATGTGGTTAAATTTAGCTTTGTGCCTACTTAATCCTTGTGTCTCTGCAATTAAAAGTAACAAAACCAGACAGTTGGATTCCCTGGTCTCAGTTTATCAGTAACCTCAAATGGGTCTCTGATGCTGCATTCTGTTGTCCTAGCCTGACTTCTCCTGTAGTCGATGGGATAATTTTTCTTTTCTTTCCTTTTTTTTCTAGTGAAAGACTGTATTTATTTGTTTTGTTTCTTTTTTTTTTTAAATGCTAGACACCTTCTTGGGATTTAATTCTAGTTTTTACTAACCTCCTGGCTATCTCTGCATTGGAAAGAAGAGCTTTTGAAAGTCTTTCCTATGTATTTCTTTTTAGGTGACATCATGCTTTTTCTATTTGATTTGAAAAGAATTATTTTTTAGTTTATTTTAAATTTCTGGTTTAGGTCAAGTATTTTTTCCCCTATTTTCTTGGAATTATTTCTCTATACTCTCTTGCATTTCACCAAACTTCTTTCAATGATTTTGAATTCTTTGTCAAGTAGTTCACCTATTTCCAGCTACTGGAAAAATTTCACTGTCTTATTTGGTGGTTATTTCTTTCCTTGGTTTACGTGTTTGCTTTACATTGACAACTGGATATTAGAAGCAAGGGCTTATTCCAGCTTTTTGCAGACTAATTTTCTCTGGTAAACAATCTCATTAGTCATCCAGGACAGAGATTCTAGGCAGGCTGACTTTCATGCCCTCATTAGGCAAGCTATCTAGTGCCTGAGTTACCATGCAGGCATCCTGGTACCTATATCCGCAGAGGTGGTCTCAGAGTCTATGTCTACAGTGGTGGACCTGCTGACTGAGTCTTTAGAGATTTTCTGGGATCCTGGGTTCATCCATGAAGGAATGCCTGGAACCTGTACCTAAGTAAGGCCATTGCGAAATCTTGAGTTATAAGAACTCACCTAATGCTAGGTCTGCCTGGGTCTCAGTCTTTGAATATAGTTCTTATCCTGGATAGGTCTATATTCTGTATCTACTGGAGCAAAGCGAGCCTTGGCTTCAGGTCTGCAGAAAAGGAAGACTGACTCATGCTAGGACTAACATAGGGCTCAGGGCTGGTAACCTTGTACTTTCTCATGACTTTCTATAGCTTAGAGATTGATATTTCTTTGATATTTATGTCTAAACACACCTCTTCCGATTCCAGACCCAGACTTACATGGCTTCCTTCTAACACCTTCAGATGCCTAATAAACATTTTTAACTTGGCATGTTTTAGTGTCTACTTTCCTGCGTTGTTCTCCAGATCAGATGGACAGACAGCAACACTCATGCTGTGCTTGTCTCATAACCCCCAGTTAGCGAATCTGTTGTTTCTCCCGACTCGGTATCCACAGTAATTACTTTCGCTACTGCCATTGCCATTACCTCATCCATAGCACTGTTAGGTGTAGTCCAGGTTATTACTGAAGTCTATGATTGCATAATCTCTCCTCTCAAACAACCATCAGTAAAATACAGGAAGCCGGCTTCAGTGAAGTCTTATCTCAGGGTGAAGACCTACTATTGGTGAAATTATTAAGGCCACTCCACGTAGTTAGAAGGAGATTTATTTAATGGCGTAACTTACAAATGAAGGGATAGGTAGGTTGAAGGTTCTGGGAAAGACGCAGCAGTAGTCCGGCCATGTTCTCTGGAGAACTCTCCTCCGTCCACCTCTAGTGTCCGGGGCCGCAAGAGAGCTTGGCACGTCCTGATCTCGGGTCTTCAGGGCCCTCCCTTGGCCCCGCCTTGTAGGCGTGATAGTTACCAAAGCCTCAATGGGGGTTGGAGCTTCCAGACCAAAGCTGGAATGGCTACCCACTACAGCCTACTTCCCCATTTTCTCCCTGCCCTTGACTCCTATCATCCCTCCTCTTGATCATTGTAATTACAGCCTCCACCTGCTATTACTAGAGTGTGTCAGCATTTTTGTTTTTTACTTTTCTCTTTGTCTATAATGATTTTCTCTAAGATTAAGAAATGGCTTTAACTTCTGTCCCACTTGTTTTAGATCTTTGTATGAAATTTTCTTTGTCTAATGATATTTTAGAATTACCTTAAAGATCTCAATATTATATCCCCAAAATTATGTCCATTTTTCTTGCCTTATGTGTTTCCTTTCACAACATGTCACTCTCTAATTGTCTGTGAGGATCGCACTGTCCTATAGAGCTTTCAGCAGTCATAAAAAAAGCATCCCTTATATCTGATTGCCTAGTAAATGCTATACACTAGCCACATGTGGCTATTGAACACTTGAAATGAAGGCAGTTTGCAAAAGTAATTGCATTTTTATTATATTTAATTTTAAGCAACTTAAATTTTAAAAGGCTTTGGTTAATTACAGGTTACTATGTTGGACACTACACATCTGGAACATAAACTCCTTCCCTTTACACTGGAATATATGCCTCATGAACTTGCCTACACTGAAACAAAGAAATATATTTTAATGAACGGATATATGGATGTCATTGTCAAAATGACATCACTGATCATGTAAGACATTGAAAAACTGACTCCTAGTCCTGCTATTTGACTCAGTGATGGTGTGATTGTGCAGTAGTCACCGTCTTGGGGCTTAGATTTCTTTATATTTGTTTTCAAATCTAATAGGAGTGTATTGAGATTCTCCTGTGTTCCCATAACCATGCTAAATGTTTATATATTTAAAAAGTCATGGTTTCTATATAAAAATGCAAAAGTTATAGAAATAAGAAACACTAGAAAAGAGGTTCCTCCAAGAAGGAAGTAGAAGTAAGAGTTATGAAAGCTGTGTTGTGATCTGCACGATGTAGCCATACACTGCTATTAGGGAAGAGAGAAGAAACAAAGGAGCCTGACCGCTCAGAAAATGAGTGGAAAAGAAAATACAAAGAATTTTGGAGGAAAGAGAAGGTTTGAGATGTTTGGAAAAAGTCAGCATTTCAGTGTCCAAGCAACAGAGAAATGTTTCAAGTTAATCCTTTCCCATAAAATGGAATGTGGAAATGTCATGGACATAATCAGGCACTCGGCATCCTGTACTGCAGTTCTGTGCTGGTCTGAGGTCACAGTGTAAATATATGAAGGTATAAATATCACTCATAAATTTTGATAACCCTTCAGCTTCCTATTACACTTCTCAAACAGCAGCTACTTACTTTCAACTATCATTCTCTTTTGCATTGTCTTTTTATTTCCACTGTGTTCTTTCGTCTGTGTCAGAAGTGTTTTCCCTGGTGCTAGCTAATCAACATTGTGTGATGCTCCTTCTTTCCTTGCTAACAGGACATAGATACTGCAGAAATTCAAAGTTGTAAGTACAGTTGTGGAGAAAAAGAAAACCCAACGTAGACACTTAGTGTCTATGTCACAGGCATTCACAGTGCTAGAATGTCTTAATTAAAAACTGTCCACAACATTCCCCTGTGTCCTTATATGATTTTAATGTTATAGGTACTTCCTTGACTCCAAAAGCTGTCAGGTGCTTTCCAAGAAAACCTTAGAGCTGAAAGGCTAAAGGCAGTGGGAGTCTAGAGCAGCCACTGCGACTTTCACATGCATCTTTCTCCTGAGGAGGATTAAGTGACAGTGGAATGAGAGGACCAGTAATGTGAGGAAACGGGGCAGCTTTTTACCTTCTGCATCTGCCAAAGAACATATCGAGTGTCTCTCCGAAAGTTAAACGTGCTCTCCTAATTCCATACTGGTTTTCAGATATGTGTGCTCGTGTGGACACTTGTGCATGCATGGAAAGGAGAAAATAGTCTGTAGAATTTTCTATCAATTGCAAATAAAAGAATTAAAGCTGAACTAGTTAATCCAGCGTATTAACCCTCAAGCATGCAAATGTCTTTCTATATGACAGATCACAACCTGTTGGAGGTGCTTGGATGCTTTGAACTCAGGTGTTTGAGAAACAGCATAGAGAGACAGAGCTAGAGCTTAAAACCCAATCGTGACTAGATATATGGTTTAATTCAACAGCATTACCTATTAGTGATTTCACTCAGGAAGTCTTAATTAAAACTATATTTAAAAGAAATAATATTTTTAATCTTAAGAATGGTGTTCATACATCTAACAATAAATCCTGCATAAATTCTATACATATGAAAGGAAAGTATGCTAGGAATTTTTACCTAGGAAAATAATAGGTAAGCTGAATTATGCAAAGTTTAGTATACTTCCTGATGAAGAATTGCTACAATATTACCACATATTATTCCAATATGAAGGAATAATAAACAGTGTGTCTCCAAATACATGGTTGAGCGAATGTGTTTTCTGAAGAACATATCCAGTTTAGTCACAGAGACCAAGGCTCAACTTTTTGTTTTTATTCATAACTAAGTAGAAAGCTGCTGGTGAGGTCTTACTATTATTTTGTAAGTATGGGTTGCAATTTATCAGCTGGAAATCTCTTAACTTCACATACATGAAGAGTAGTATGAAGAAACACCATAGTTTAGCGATTCCTAGATTTGTACACCATGCAGGGAAGTCTCCTTTCTCACTTTACTTTCCAGAGGAGGGATGATCGGAGTGTTCTGAAGGCCGCAGGGATGCTCAGTATAGACTGTGTGATCTTGCTCCACCCTGACTTCCCTGCATTTGCAGTCCTGTGCGCCGTGGTTTTCAGACACACTTCTCCATTGCTATTAATAGAAATAATACGGGAGGGAAAGCAAGTATTTCAAAGGAGGAACTTTGACTTTCATGCATAATTATTTGCCAGCACAGCAAAAACCAGGTAGAAGAATAAATGAATAATATAATAATTTTTCTATTAGAAATCATTTTCCTCAGCCAAACATATTTCTCCACAAGAATATTTTCTGTATTTCAAAGGATTTCTAAACTTCTTAATTATCTTCTAAGATATGTGTTTTTTTAATTGTCCTAAAGAAATAGAAACTAAGAGTAATGGTCATCATTATCCTACTTGGTGAATACTATGTGCTTTTACTTCTCAGCATGCTTAGGTTTAAAAACAATGAAGTCATCACATCACCCTCCTTAGTATTCTCTCACCAAGCTCCCCATTTTTTTTTTGTTGTCTTTACTAACCATCATAAATCAGCCCCGTAACCTGTTACACATCTCACTTGCTTCTCCCTGAACTGCCTTCTGCACGCAATTGTTGTAATTTATTCTTTGAGTGTTGACAGTTTACATGGCACTGCTCAAAACATAACATCTTTCTAAAAACTGCATTCTGCCTAGTGTGGTCTCAGTAGACTAGAGAATGAAATCCCAATGTGCAAACCCATTTCAGCCCAGTCCAGAATCATAGGAAGGGTTGAAAATGAACAGTAAGTGATTAGAGTTCAAGAGGGATTCTGAATTCTAGTTTCATTTCCCCCCTGACCATGTCTGTATTTTTCTCTGCCAAAATGGCAGGGGTGGGATGGGGAGATAAGTCCATGCAACCAAATTCAAGATTCTAGCATTCCAATACAAACTCACCAGGAGACATTTGAAAAACTTTTTTAATATAAATAATAATGTAATATTCAAGTAGCTGAAGACTGTGTATTCAATCAATGTTTTAAAATCTTTTGGAAACACCAAATACTAAAAGTTTGCCATTGTAAATTAATAAATGCCTTAAATACAGTTCTTTTAAGTAGATGTTCTGTTTAAAAAATAGGAAAAATATGGGGCTGCAAGATTTGCTCAGTGGGAAAGGGCTCGTGCCATCAAGCCTACATACCTCCGTTATCTCCCTGCTATCCACATGGTAGAATTAGAAAACTGATTTCTTAAAATTGCCCTCTGACCTCCACATACATTTTGTAGTACTTGCGCACGCTCACACACACACACACACACACACACACACACACACACACACACACCACACTTCATAAATAAAATTTAAATTTTAGTTAACAAAATAGAAAGATGAAGGTCAAGGGAATAAAGGAAATGGAAAGATACTGATTAAATGCGTTGTAACCAGGAAGCTTTTTGGTTGTTTTAGTACAACTTTGATGTCCTCACTGCCCTTGGATGCTGATTAGATGACCTAGATTTTGATCTCTGTGCACTGTGAGCATGTGAGTGGACAACATTGAACATTAAAGAGTTTATGGGATAGTTTGGAGGGTAGAAAGAGAGGAGGGGATAATGTGATTACAATCTCAAAAAAATAAAACTAATAACACACAAATGGTTAACGAGGACCAGGAGTTCTGATTGCTGGTGCTTGATCCCTATCATTTAGCTCTTGGGGCTGCTAGTTCCTTGATTGTGCTCTACACAGTCCTGAGCTGAGACCCATAGTCTTCCTCAGGGTCTTGCAAAACCCATCATTCAGTAATCATTACTTATATATGTGAAGTTAGAGATTATAAATGGTAAAGCTTGTGGAAAGAAGATGATAGCAGGATTTATGCTTTTGGTCTCTATATAATAGATCAGATTAGGAATATACAAAGCTACCTAAAAATCAGAGAGCCTCCTGTACTGCAGCAGGAACCATACTAAGCTAATGAACTTATGCAAAGAAAGACTTCATAAACAGAAACAGAAAATCAACAACTCTCCAACAAAACATCTCCAGTCTGGTGGTAAAGGGACATCAGCCAACTGACAGTGTAGTAGGAGTCTGTCATCAGAACAGAAGCAGATGTAGATATCACACTGGGAGGGAATAAGCTGCATATTCAAGTGGAGTTGGCCATCTAATCTGGAAAGATGACACACTCCTTGATGATCACTCTTTTGTCTCAAGTTGCTTCTGTTCAAGTGGGTACTGAATGAAAGAATATAGGTGTAACAAAAAGTAGAGGAGTAGGTATGTGAAATCTGAGAGCGTGGGAAAAGACAATTATTTAAAATGCGTATAGCATAGTATAAAGTCTCCTTGGAAGCCCAAGGTCCTGAAATTTAGATGCCTGTTAAGAAAGCTTAGTGATCTTATGGGGCAGTTTTCAGATTCAAGGAAAAGATACTGGTTGAGCTTCTCCAGAGCTTCAAATTCATCTATCAACAGAGAGCAGAGTAAATGAATCAACGACTCCTTCAAAGAAGTTGTTACCAAGAATCAGCCATCCAATTTAACTGTGGTAGAAGAGGGGAAAGTAGACCTTGGTGTCTCTAGAGGAATGCCAGAGAATCTGTGTGGAGTCCTTGGTGAAGTTAGTTGGTGAAATGCAAGGAGAGGAATCCAAGTTGGTAAATGGGGTGGTAGCTAGCATTTGAAGTGGAGTATGGAAAGGTGATATGTTGGTTACTGACAGATTCTAGCTATGTTCACTCAGGATGTGACTGAGTTTGATGATGACAAGACAGATGAACTCAAAAGGTCAAGGGAAATAAAAAGTGTAGGAAACTTACAAGGGACCCTGTATACTATGGTATTAGGAAAGATGACTGGATATGGAACAGGAATAGGTTCTTGGCCATGAGCCAGGTAGTTGAGAGTTTCAGATACCAACTGATAGAAGCAGCAGGAACAGCAGAGGGTGTTGAGGATGTTATACAACTTAACAAAAACAGCTTCAAAGAGTTGCGGGAAGCTGTAATCCCAGCTACTCCTCAGAAAGCCAAGATGAAAAGATTCCAGGTTTACACAGTGAGACCCTGTCTCAGAAAAGGGAAAAACATAGCTTCCAAGAAGCAGAGATTTACATGTGAACATGGTCTTGAGTTCAATTTCTAGTGGGGAAAAAGAAAAAGATGGGAAAGGAAGAAAGAGGAAAGGAAGTAGAAGAGACATAGTAGATGGGGTGGGGGTGGGGCCAGAACGTGGTGATCAGGGAGAATCATGTCCGGGTCAAAAGTACTCGGCTGTGAGATGAACAACTGAGATTGCTTGAAGGCGAATACTTCTTTATGGGGGGGGGGGGGGGGGGGGGGTGACACTAGATGAAAACCCACATTCCAAAAATGAAAACAAGACACTCAGGATCTTTCTGGTACCAAGAACTGGGGCGTGGTTTTGGTGAGCAGCCTGGATATAGAGAACCCATGTGTGAGAGAGGTCAGGAGCAATGAGGACTCGAGGAAGCAGTTCTCAAGCCAGCCAGCAGGGCGTATGACACTCATTCAGTCTTCGCTGTTGGGCCCCGCAGGCATTTTGGTGGCTTGGTGACATCCATTCCCTCTCCTCTGCACACTGGAGAGGGGTCTGTTAGCTGTTAGCAAGCATTTTTAGTCAGCGTACCATGGTGTCGGTGACGGTTCTTTAAGGAGAACAGCAAGTGATCAGCATGAATGGTTCTGAGAAGTGGGTGTGTTCTTCACGTAAACAACAGTGGGACTTAGCTCTCAAGGCTAATGCCCATCATTACTGTTTCAATAATGAAGACACACCCATGAAACCTGTGAGTGACACATAATGAATTCAGCCGTGCTTCCCTAGGAGGCGCTGTTCGCTTTTGCACACCCTGGCGTACTGCACACCCTGGCGTACTTTATTCTGCTAGAGGAAAAATAGAATCCTAGACATTCTGAAAGTGTGCCAACATCTTAAAAACAGAAAAATATTAGAGAGATGTTCCACCTAGATATTGTTTGGGGTTACTTACACTGTTTGTCTCAGCTTTCATCTTCAAAGTCATTTTTGTTAAAGATTTCAAAATCGTTTTTGGCTTTCAGTTAGTAAAGGCGCCGTGAAATCATGGCTAAGTCAAGCCCCATGAGTTCCTAGATCCTGAACATACTCTTATTATATGTATTTATATGTAATTGGGAATCATCAGTTTCATAGTTGTCCTCTTTTGCCTGCAATTATTTATTATTTTTGAACTGTTAGTACATGCAAACTTTATACAAATACATAAAATCCATAGACTTTAAGAGAATCTTTGGAGTAAGCTATCATATTCATTACCAAACTGGATTTTCTCCTTTCCAGTACTCTCTTCTTTTGACTTCTGCCTTCCCCAAGAGAAAGGAAAGGGCCATTTGTCTGAAAACAGAAGTCTCCTTTCTGTCTTCATCTTTCTTCCGCTCTCTTCTCTATCAGTAGCATCTTGTAATTCCCATATCATCAAACACTCTGCATTTCATTCCTTTGACATAAGTGTATTTTATTGCCCTTAAGTCTTTACACATATGAAAATCAAACTTCCTATGATTCACCTTTCTCTACAGGAAGCCTAACCCACCCCAACCTCCCTTATTACCTGGTGGTTGATGAGTCGCTGAGATAAAAAGCTTTACTAATCACATGTTTTTGTGTTTTACAATGGTTATATAATAGGAAAATGAATCCTCTCCTTTTAAACAGATCAGTTTTGTGAATATGCAGCTCAGATCAACGTGATTTGTCACTGAAAATTGGACTTTTAAAAGTAGACAACTGAATGCACATTGACAGTTCAAGAAAAGTTAAACCCAACATTCAGATACCACAATGAGGCTCGCTGACAGTTTAGCTGACTTGATATCTGCATGAAGCCATCCAGTTTTCCAAGTTAAAAGGAGCTGTAGGAAGGGGATCATTCTTTCAAGGTATGGAAAAGTCCCTTTGTACAGACATCCACCAAGCTGCCTTCTCTGCAGATGGTTTGGTCAGTTCTGCACATTATATTCAGTCTCCATTGTGACCAGGCTCATTATTAGGAATCTAGGCTTGAAATTTCAAAACAGGAGCCTTCCAGCCATCACTCCAGGCAACACTGAAGGTCTTTCCTTGCAGTTATGGCTAGCACACTTTCTCATGTATATCAGAGTTTGTGGAATTTCCAATGGTAAAGGCAATAGCAACCTCTGGTACCTTGTATAAATAAGTTCATTGCTGTCTGGACCAACTTCCTGTGCTGAACCCTGACTCCTCTAATGTGCATTCCCATACATAGTCTAATGTCTGCTGTCAAATTAAAAGTAACCAAAAAGGACAACTCCTAAAATGATAAACTGCTGGAGTTTCAAAACTTCCCCCCATTATTATGTTACATCAATATATTGTAAATATTGGGTTAGGTGGTGTGATATGGGTGTATATTAAATGTAGCTGCATCTGAATATTGATAAAATAAAATTAAGATATTAATAAAGATAGCACATAACATGGGGAATGATTAAGGAAAATTAGGTGGGCAGCCTCACATCTAGGCAAAGTTCATGTATTCTTTTTCTAATTAATTTTGAGAGATTTAGATTCCAATTGGCATTATTAAAGTCAGCAACTCTCTCCTGAAATACTTATTTTTCAGATTGGAGTTGTCTTGTACTATTCTATCCTACTAAATTATGATTTTGTTGGTCAATTTAAAGAAGTTTCAAGCTCTTGGTCTTTTGACACTTATTCCATAACATTATTTATTTATCCAACATTTCTACACAGGTCCAAAGACCTTGGAGACCACCATGTTGTTTAACATATTAACTTTCTTCAAGAATAGATCCAATGGACAACACCCCCACTGGTTCTCTCCTAATTTCCTTTATGAATTATTGAATTCTGCATGTTAAGTTGTAATCCATCCTCACATAGGTCTAAATTTGTACATTGTATTCTTATGCAGATTCAATTTATGGATCAAATAACCTTCTCTAAGACTTTGAATTTTCTGTAAATGAACTAACAGAAAACAATGATGCATTACATTTGGAGGTGTGTTAAATGTATAACATGCACCCACAGGCATTGATTCCTTTGCATTTTAAAAACTGGATGAATTTGGGAACGTTAGGATCATCACTTTCCAAATAGCAATTTCCAACTGAAATTCAAAAGGTTAAAAGATTGGCAGAAAAAAAAAAAAAAAGATTGGCAGAGATCACAGGACTAGCTGTAGAAAGGCAAACCAGGCAACCTATCACCATTGCTTCTAAGCATGGGGTGGAAGGAAAGAGTCATGGATAAATGCTCATTAATTTTTTTTTCTTACATCAGTAAGTTCATTGGGTATCTAACCACTTGAGATTTGAAATGCAAAGACTGCATGCTAATCTTTACTCTTTTATGTGATGACCATGTGACTCTTACACAACTCAGCTCAACTCTCGGAGCCTGACTTCAACAGTA